>OY804607.1:27484026-27748071 GCA_963680895.1 Fragum sueziense
TATTTTAGGAAGGAATTCTTTACACCCCTGGCAAGATTCGTCACATGACCACACTGCAACAGACTTGGCCTATCAGCAAGTTATGAGAGGGGTTAGTGTTGGGGAGTACCAGTGTGAAAAGGTAAGATTTTATCTATTATGAGGGTATATTTTGGCATTAGATTACCGGTATGATCCATTTTGTTCCTTATTAGTTATTACAAATTAGTGCATAGCTATAACAAGAACATTGGCATCCTTATACATTTGCAACATTATATTGTTAACTTATCATGCTCAGAGTAAGGGATGATCAAAATTGATATATACATTTCAGAAACTGTAGCCTTCAAGTTATGAAATTCAGGAAATCAAATTGATATATAGAATTTAAGATACAATAATAGTTCTATTGAAATGCATTTACGATATTTTCTTTTAAAGGAAAATGTCCTAATCATGATGGCCGCCCAGAAGTACTACATTGATTTCTCAGAGAAAGTCGACGAAAAACAACTTGAAGAATTCCTGAAAAAATGGCTTCCAAAAGAACAAGCCACCAAACATGAAATGTCATTTTGGTGTGAAAAAGTTAAAACTGAGATAGAAAACGATTTTCTAAAGGAAACGCCAAATAAAACTTCACTGAAAGCGGATATTGTGACGTTTGCCATGAATAAGTGGTATAATTTGTTTTCGAGATTTTATGACGCTGTTAAAGTGATTGGACCAAATGTATCTTGGAATAATGTTATTATTGGAATAAATTGTAAAGGATTTAACATAATGGACGAGAGTGAAAATGTGAAGGTGCACCTGTCGTATATTGAGATTACTAGCATAGCCAGGGGAAGGTAGGTGAACTTCAAACTTCAGCTTTAACCCATTACCAGACAACAAAATTTTAAACCATTCTAAATTGAAAGACATTGTAGATGACATTTTCAAGTGCAGGAAATTTTACATTTTTTGGTGTTTTTGTTTAGAAAACATTGTCCGAAATGAAAAAAATTGCTTGTGACAAGCAATTTCTTCATTTTTATACGCCCGAAGGGTCGTATTATGTTATGGCCCCGCTCGTCTGTCTGTCCGTCCGTCTGTCCGTCCGTCTGTCCGTCTGTCCGTCCGTCCGTCCGTTAGCAATTTCTTGTGTGCGCAACTCCTCCTACAGTTTTGATCGGAATTCAATCAAACTTGCCACAATGAATCTCAATGGTGTCTAGTTGTGCATCCTGCTTACGGAATTTAATTTACCCTTTTCGTTCTTGAATTATCTGCCCTTGAATTAAAAAAATGCCCATTTTCTTGTGTGCGCAACTCCTCCTACAGTTTTGATCAGAATTTGATCAAACTTGCCACATACATCTCCATGGTGTCTAGTTGTGCATACTGCTTACGGAATTTAGATAACTGTTCGTTCTTGAATTATCTGCCCTTGAATTTAAGAAATACTGCCCATTTTCTCAAAAATGTCCATTTTCTCCTGTGTGCAACTTCTACAGTTTCAACCAGAATTTAATCAAACTAGCCACAATGAATCTCTGGTGTTTTATTGTGCAAACAAAATTTTGATAACTTTTCATGTTTTAATTATCTGCCCTTGAATCGAAAAAATGGCCAATTTTACTGACAAGCCCCTCTCGGGCGTATATGCGCCGCTCTGCGAAGCTCTTGTTCACATTGTTTTCCAAAGCCTTTGTTTTGTAGTGTGTCACATTTTAAATTTGAAATGTGTTAGCCGATGGCATTTTGTCGATCAGCATGTCAGGAAAATTGCTGATTGGCCCGTCAGCAGCATATCATCGGCTTTTGACAATCAGCTTTTTGCTGGCATTTCACTGATAGGCATATTGGGGAAAATATACCTTAACAATAAAAAATAATTTAAAATCTTTCATTATCATTTTGTTTTCACAGACAATCTATAACGGTAACCACATTACAAGGGGATGAATACTACGCTTCGACAAGTCACTCCGAAGACCTGTACACATTATTAACGTCATTCCAAACTGGGTTAAGGAGACGGTCATGTTATGCTTTGACAGTGCAAGATGCTGCTCATTTAGGTAAAGGCATGCAGCGCGTAGAATGATTATACCATGTAGAATCTACTATACAGACTCTATCTGACTTAGTGTTCGCGAGCTATTCATCAGAGACAGGGGCGTTGCTATGTATAGATGTCACATAAACTAGTCGTCAGTCTCGTTTATGCGAAATATAGCGGCGAAATCTTAAGTTATACTGCAACTTAACTGGTCCAAAAACCATGTTGAACACTAATATATGTACAACTTGGACCAAATCATTGTTTCAAAGGTATTGTGTAACATTCAATTACATAAATGCTTCCTATCTAGATCTATTTATGCGGAGAGAAAAAAAAGACCATTATGGTAGCATTGTTTCACAAACACATCTATTTTTATGCCCCCATATCGCAAGGTCAAATTGGGGCATATTGTTTTACCCATGTCTGTCTATTTGTCCGTCTGTCTGAAAACTGAACATTGACTTAGGGGCATTCATGTTTCATAAACAAATCTTCACGGTGGATAATCATGTGATGCAATAATTACCGAATATCTTCAATAACTTTATTAATACGGGACCGATTTAAATTCGGTTTGAAGCAGAGAATGTGGACAGACGTCACGCATTAGATGGACGTGGTTGATTTTTGAAAAATCAATTTGGTTTATCTTCAATAACTTTTTTATCCGTTGTTTTTTTTATAAATCTACCATGTCCATGTTATTCCTGACATTTTTCCACATTCTCTGCTCCAAACCGAATTCAAATTGGTCAAGTATTGACAAAGTTATTAAAGATTATCCGAAATTCTAAGTCACGTGATTATCCACCTTGATCTTGTTCATTGAGTAAATGTTTCTTTACAGAAAGTGCAATAGGGTTTGGGTTATCTAAGGGAGACCTTGTGAGACTTGACAAGCCATACGAAGATTACGGAGACTCGGACGTGTATTCAGGAACGTCTATCAAAAACAACAAACATGGGGGTATACCACGAGATGTACTCTTTATACTGGCAACTATGGATGAACCACCAGCTAATATTATGGTAAATAAAAATATTTTGCCTTAACATTTCTTCTGAATCGTTTATCTGATGTGAAATAAGTTTGCTTGTCCAAATTGAAATCGGTTTTGGACAAAAAGTATTTGTCAACAACAAACATGGTGGTATATCAAGGGAAGTTCACTTTATACTGGCAACCATGAACGAACCACCAGCCAATATTATGGTATGTTTCATCACCTTAAAACATGTAAATTGTGTACCATTTCAATTTAACCCTTTCCCAAACAGCAAAGTTTAAGGGTGATCCATTTTGAAAATTTCTGCACACTACAAAAAGTATATTGTTAAAGATAGAATTTGTCTATATTGCCCAGAAAATATTTAGACAAAAGGAGAAACTGCTGGTTATCAGCAGTTTCTTCTTTTGTTTCAATGTTTTCCCATATAATTTTAAATAGGAACATCATAACCAGGTCTTATTTGTGTGCAGTTTAAGCGATCTAAAAAGTGTATTCTGGAATGTCTATCATAAACAACAAACATGGGGGTATACCAAGAGATGTACTCTTTATACTGGCAACCATGAACGAACCACCAGCCAATATTATGGTATGTTTCATAACCTTAAAACATGTAAATTGTGTACCATTTCAGTTTAACCCTTTCCCAAACAGCAAAGTTTTAGGGTGATCCATTTTGAATATTTCTGCACACTACAAAAAGTATGTTGTTAAAGATAGAACTTGTCTATGATATTTCCCGGAAAATATTGAAACAAAAGGAGAAACTGCTGGTTATCAGCAGTTTCTTCTTTTGTTTCAATGTTTTCCCACATAATTTTAAATTGGAACGTCATAACCAGGTCTTATTTGTGAATGGTTTAAGTGACTTAAAAAGTGTATTCTGGAACGTCCATCAAAAACAACAAGCATGGTGGCATACCAAGAGATGTACTCTTTTTACTGGCAACCATGGACGAACCATCAGCTAATATTATGGTAAATACAAAACATTGTCTGAACACTTTTATTGGATCATATGACTGATGTGAAATAAATTAGCTTGTCCGAATTGAAATCTGCTGCAAATAAAATAATATAGATAAAAAACAACAAACATGGTGGTATACCTAGAGATGTACTCTTTATACTGGCAACCATGGACGAACCACCAGCTAATATTATGGTATGTTTCCTAACCAAAGCATTTCAATTTAAGTGACTTAATTGTTATGACAAAATCAGTGCAAATAATTCTGTATTCTGGAACGTCCATCAAAAACAACAAACATGGCGGTATACCCAGAGATGTACTCTTTATACTGGCAACCATGGACGAACCACCAGCTAATATTATGGTATGTTTCCTAACCTTAAAGCATGGGAAGTGTACTATTTCAATTTAACCCTTTCCCAATCAGCAAAGTTTAAGGTTGATCCATTTTGAATGTTTCTGCACACTATAAAAAGTATGTTGTTAAAGATAGAACTTGTCTATGATATTTCCCAAAAAATATTGAAACAAAAGGAGAAACTGCTGGTTATCAGCAGTTTCTTCTTTTGTTTCAATGTTTTCCCACATAATTTTAAATAGGAACGTCATAACCAGGTCTTATTTGTGAACAGTTTAAGTGACTTAAAAAGTGTATTCTGGAATGTCCATCATAAACAACAAACATGGGGGTATACCAAGAGAATTTCTCTTTACACTGGCAACCATGGATGAACCACCAGCTAATATTATGGTAAATAACATTGTATTAGAAAATTCACAAAATACTTTTCAGGAATTTTAAAAATTAAATGCCGTAGTATCAACTTGTCAAAGTATATTTTTGTTCTTTTAATTTTAACCTATTACCTTACAATGATGCTTTCTGGTGCCCGAAATGAAAGTATTGTGGAAAATGAAGAAATTGTGTGTAACAAGCAGAAATGTATAATTTCATTCACTTAGAATTGTTGTCTCATTTGAATATTCTCGGGTCTTATTGTTACTCAAGATCGGCTCGAACATATTACAGTTGCCGACATGAGCCGATCCTGCCCATATCACTCCGCAAGCATGACAACGATAGTCTGGTCAATAACAACGGAAGCAGACCAAACAACTATTTAAATTTATGCCAGAAAAATATTTGAAACAAACAGCGTTCAAAAGTCAATTGTATCCTCATAAATGTGACACAATTTTATCAAATAAAATAATTGACTTGATTTACCGATTATTGACAGTATATTTCACTTGAATTATAACGTTAGCTAAAGGATTGATTTGTTTTGATGACGTCATTTACGTGGTCTACTTTCACATTCAATATGGCGGTCACTTTATTACGCTCGAGATCATGTTGCAACCACGTTCCAAACGGCAAAAGGTTGCAAACAGTGAAGAGAGTCGCGATTGATTGTTGTCTGCAACATCTTTGAATTTTGTCCAGTCTAAAGTTTTGCTGTCTGGAAATGGGATAAATATTGAGCTGGAAACAAATTCTTATTTCTCCTTCCTGGAAAATGCATCAGTGCTTGAACTCAATGTGAATGCAAATGAAAATTATATCAACAGCCAATGCAACTGACGGAGCTAGATCACGACTTTGCTCTGTTGAGTAAAGTATGGGCTCTGATACATGGTATCCAATTTGGAACCTATTGATGGCAAGCTCAATGCTCTTCCTATCTATTATGGCCTGCATAACTTTAAGGCAATTATAAAGGTCTATGTCATGTTTTGTTACAATGTTATCTCTACAGGGTATGCTAACCATGCAGTTAAGAAAGAACATTCCATTTTCTACTCCTGCACAAGAAACTACAGCTTCACATCAACATACCCTACAAGACTTCGCTAAATCACACTTCAGGTAGGATCTTGTTTCTGAATTCAAAGTTTTTTAATATTTTCTAATAAGAAGGCTGCTACTCACTGAAAACTTCATCGAACACTGTAAAAATAATCAAAATATGTATCCAGTTTGGTTATTTCATAACCACACAGTGACACCTTTTGATGCCTAACGAGATAACAACTTCGGCAAATATTGAGGGATATGAAGAAATTGCTTGTTATAAGCAATTTCTTTATTTCCCATAATGTTTTTGTAACCCGAGCAAAAAATATAAAATCGCATGTGCTCTAAATTGTCCTCTGGAAGTCTTAAATTTTGCTGTCTGGTAATGGGTTAGTTGAAATAGCAATGAGTTTTGTGCTAGAAATAAACTCGGTTTGTCGCCATATATTGATAAATCGTCAGTGTTGTTATGAACTTGTAAGTACAGCTTCAATCAAGCTGTAGTTGCAGCATTTTAGATATAGACCGATGAAATACTATTGTATGATTGTTTGTCCGAAATTATGTCACTACTTGATTGATAAAATTGATCCCTATTTTCTATTGCAGACACACCTCAGAGACCACCGTTACCAAGCTGTTATCCAAAGCATCATTGAAGAAAAAGGATAAAGGAGTGGACTGGAAGTTTTCTAAAGAGCCAATCAAAAAAGCCCTGTTAAGGAGAACCAATCTGCGGGATGACTTGAGGAAAGCGGCTTGTAGAAGCTTCATAGATATCCTTTGAGGACGTTTAATTTCATGATCTTATTTATTCATTTTGATATCTTAACACTTTACCAAATGATAAAAATTTGGTTGGTTTGAAAAATTTATGCACTGCCACAATAGGGTAGAAAACATCGAAGAAAGGGGAGAAAATGCTGCTAACCTGCATTTCATCCTTTTCTTCAATGTTTTCTAAAGCTTAAACTTTTTAAGCAGCTAATCAAAAAAGCTTTGTTGAGGAGAACTAATCTTCGAGATGACTTGAGGAAAGCTGTACATATCCTTCATAGACTTAGTGAATTTTTCTGTTTGTCGACATCTCAAAAAGAAAAGGATTGGATAACCATTGAGGAAAAAAGAGAAAATTCTGGTAGTAATCCAATATTTGCTGAGCTAAATGTAACACATGCTTTTTCTTTTAACTTCCATTTTGTCATATGCACCAACTTTCAACTTGGAACAGTAATAAATTGAGGAGTCATTTGGGAAAACTAATCAATTTCACAAAAAAATATACAACCTTTCAAAGAGATATTTGAACAGCAAAAACAAACAAATTTTACCTTAACAATTCTCACTAACCTTAATCTATATGGGTGATGCCCCTAACAGAGAGCGGACTTCAGAGATAGAGCTAGTGAATGAATTTGTGATAGATGTTGCCATGAGAAATGTGAGTATATGTCCGTGAAAATATTGTGAGAAAAGGAGAAAATGCTGGTTATTTTTTCCAACAGAACTTAATCCATTTGGGAAATGCACCAATTAGAGAGAGGACCTCATCATAATATGAGTGATGGGTTTGTACCTTTTCTGAGTAAGAATAAATCTGTTGATATGCAATTTAAGTGATCCGAACTTGGAGTATGGATATTTGGTTTCTTTATGCTACATTTGTAAGTTTTATCTTGTATTTTCAACAAGGATTCTTGGTTTTATGATTACTCTTTCTTTGATTTAGTCTTTTTGATTGTTTTACACAAATTTTCACTTTTTCATTTCAGAAATATCTGAGAGATGAAATATTTTGCCAAGTAATGAAACAATTAACACAGAATCCAGAGAGGTATCTATTACATTATTATAATTAACAACATTTGAAATGAAATTAAGCACTCAAATTATCTATTCATAATTTTAAAAAATGTTCTTATCTACCTTATATAGTATCATATTTGTGCATCTTTTAAAAGTCTTTACAGTTGACCATGGACATAGATACAGGTGCTGCAGTTGTGGCATTTGCTGCACCAATAATTGTCGTAGATGCAGCATGCTGGTGCAATAAAAATTGATTATGTTGACTGATATATGAAAATTACTCAAAAATAACTTTAAAAATTGTGATCAAGAATAGTCTAGAATACACCAAATATCCCCACTTTTAGCAAGCCGGGACTTTATGTCCGGGGAGCTAATGTCACAGCCTTAGTCTTGGTGTTGCATCGCATTCCACCTTGTCTTCAAAAGCTTTAACCCGGTCTATATCTTAGGTACTATTAGAGAAGCAGCCTTGATACTTCACACATGGATACTTCCTGTCAAGACCTTTCATTTTGGACCATGACCTTGGACCTAGTGACCTTGGAGTTTTACAAAACTTTAACCTGGCCTATATCTCATGCACTATTATTGATAGAGCCTTGATATTTCACACACGGATATGGCCTGCCAAGAGCTTTCATTGAGACTATGACCTTTTACCTAGTGACCTTGACCTTGGAGTTTGACCTACTTTTAAAAAATTAAGCTGCTGTTGTGACAGGCTCACGTATAGGCGAGCTATGTTGTCTGAGGACAACTCTTGTTTCAAATAAGGTGCCAGCAGCATGCCCTGGAAACCCCATGGAAGAGCTTCCCACACCTTTGTTCCTTTGGAGCTCATTTTCCCTGCACCATTGCAAATGAAATGGCTATCTACACTTAAAGACACTTTCAACGCAACACTTACATTTTTCATCATGATTAAATAAATAATGCAGTATATCTTATAAAATTTTCAGCAAATATAAATCAACTACATTTACATGTTTTCTGTAAATTTCATTAAAATCGACTGATCCGAACATAAATATTTTGATTTTTCACTAAGACTCAAATATGAAAAGTCACAAACCCCAGGCAATTTCAGAATTCAATTGCATCAAAACAGTGTCACCAAATCATGCTCATATCACATACCACTGCTTCATAAGATTTGGTAATATGCTTTCACGTTCTAAGCAATACTAGAATTCAGTTGCACCTATTTTGTTTAAGAAATAATGTTTTGTATGTGTCAGCATTGCACAAAATCATCAAATTTGGTACCAGACATAAGTTTTTCGCCCTTTTGCGACAAGAAATTTTCAGCAACTTGAACAGGAACTTAATAGGACGAGTTAAGAATGATCCCGCAAAGATTCATCATCAATTATGCTTTATCAACCAGAAGGGGGTGTGTTCGTGTCATTTAGGTTCATGGCGGACACACAGAATGTTAGCAGAATGTCATAATCTTTACTGCTGTTACATGAAAAACGTGAATTTACATTATCAGCTCGCACAGCTTTTTTGCGACTTTTTGTTTTCTAGTCATATTATATGAATTGCAAATTCAATCATTTCTACTCAATGTTTCTTTATGAAAATTACAGATATTATGCAATTGTGAATGAAATGAATTTTTTGAAAATTTGATAAAAAATCGTTAATAATTTTCAAGTTATTACCAAAAAGGTAAGTGTTGTGTCTTTAAGTGTATGTCTCTGCCGTTGACAAAAATTGATGTTTGAAATGTCAAAATATTAGGTGTATGTTATGCCTAATACATCTACATACAGTTGAGAACATCATGAAATTGACATTCTGAGTGGAATGGGAATGTTTTATGAGCGAATGAACAGATGAATGGAATGAGCGTTTTGAATGATTTTGTGTGTCTGAAAAATCGATAACACGCCCACAATAACCTTTCAACCAATCAAACGTGATCTTAAAATAGTAACAGCTATTGGAAATTAACCAATATTAAAGGTATGAAGGTTTATGGATAATACGCCCACGATAATATTTCAGCCAATGAAATGCCTTCTTTTTATAACAACCAATTAAGCCTGTGAGCGTTTTTAACGTTCATTGAGCGCTATGAATGGTTTTGTGAGTGGAATGAATGAACGTTTGAATGGAATGATTTTGATCGCAATGGAATGCAATTAATGTCAATTTCATGATGTTCTCATCTGTACATTCGATATTACCAGATCGAGTGAAGAGAGGGGTTGGCAGTTATTGTGGCTGATCCTAACCTGCACATACCCACAGACTGAAGTCTATCATGAATTAGATCAGTTCTTAACCCTTTCCCAAACAAGACCTTGTTTTGACATCCCTAATATAATAGGTTTGGGAAAACATTGAGACAAAAGAGAAACTGCTGATAATCAGCAGTTTCTCCTTTTGCCTCAATATTTTCTGTGCTATATTATACATTAATTCTAACTTAACCCTTTCCCAAACAAGACCTGGTTTTGACGTGTATAGATAAAATAGCTTTGGAAAACATTGAGACAAAAGAAGAAACTGCTGATAACCAGCAGTTTCTCCTTTTGCCTCAATATTTTCTGGACCAAATTATACACAAATCTTGTTTCAAATTACATCCAATTTGTCGTCTGCGGCAGCTTTCAAATTGGAACAGCCCAAATTTTCGCTGTTCGGTAATGGGTAAAACAAGGTCGTTAGGGAAAGGGTTAAAGACTAGTCCACACAATTCTGTCTGTCTGTCTGTTATGCCCTATTTGTATTTATAGATCGAGTGAAGAGAGGGGTTGGCAGTTATTGTGGCTGATCCTAACCTGCACATACCCGCAGACTGAAGTCTATCATGAATTAGATCAGTTCTTAACCCTTTCCCAAACAAGACCTTGTTTTGACATCCCTAATATAATAGGTTTGGGAAAACATTGAGACAAATCAGCAGTTTCTCCTTTTGCCTCAATATTTTCTGTGCTGTATTATACATTAATTCTATCTTAAACAAGGTCCATTAGTCGTCTGCAGAAGCTTTTGAAATTGAAATTTTGAAAGTTTGTTGTTAGGGAAAGGGTGAAAGACTAGTCCACACAATTGTGTCTGTCTGTATGTTATGCCCTATTTGTATTTATAGATCGAGTGAAGAGAGGGGTTGGCAGTTATTGTGGCTGATCCTAACCTGCACATACCCACAGACTGAAGTCTATCATGAATTAGATCAGTTCATAAACAAGGTTGTTAGGGAAAGGGTGAAAGACTAGTCCACACAATTCTGTCTGTCTGTTATGCCCTATTTGTATTCATAGATCGAGTGAAGAAAGGGGTTGGCTGTTATTGTGGTTGCTCCTAACCTGCACATATCCGCAGACAGAAGTATATCATGAATTAGATCAGTTCTTAACCCTTTCCCAAACAAGACCTTTTGTATTTATAGAGCGAGTGAAGAGAGGGGTTGGCAGTTATTGTGGCTGATCCTAACCTGCACATACCCACAGACAGAAGTATATCATGAATTAGATCAGTTCTTAAAGACCAGTCCACACAAATTTGCCAAGAAATGCCTTGCAAGGATGCAGCATACTAGAAGGTAAAATCTGTTGGTTGTTTTGAAATCAGTCCTAGTTGTAGGATTTTACATAGATGTTTTGTAGTCTAGTTCCATATGTTGGAAAATAAAATTTTCTAGATTATTTTTCATATTCATTTTTGTTTGTCTGCATGTATTATCTTTGTGTCTGTCTGTGGATTTCATTAACCCATATTTTCACATATTGATGCTTTATGATTGCTCAACAAGATAAAGGCTTTGGAAATCATTGTTAAAATAGGGATTTCCCTTGCACACAAAAATGAGTACTTTGGTGCACTTTTAACTTAAACGACCCTTTAAAAATATCAGCTGGTACTTGAAGAAACAATGTTAAAATTAGCATAACCCCCTAATTTGAAGACCATGAAGATAATGACCCTCTCTTGAAAAATTCAAGGGAAAACTCTAGTAGTTGAAAATGAATAACATTGCATGTGACAAGCAATTTCCTCATCTCCCATAATGTTTTCTACCCTGAAAGATAGCAAATTACCGTAATTATTCTTATAAGCGCCCACATTCTAATAAACTCCCATCCCCCAAATTTTGGCTGAAAATCTGCTTGTTTCAAGCACATTTTTGGCAAAAAGGGGTGATTCTAATGAACGTCCATCCCCTGATTCCGGATTAAAATAATGTAAGTCATAACCAAAGATCATTTCCAAAAGCAATGAAAAAGAGGATGCCCAGCCCTAATTCTGGTGGCAATGAAGATATTTCATTGAAAAATCGTATTTAGCAGTCCTTATTACATAAATTTATCAAATTCAACTTGCTGAACTTCAAGTCCATGAATTGACACTTGATTCGCAAATTTTGAATCACAAATCAGAATACCTCCAATAAACGCCCACCCCTACTTTTCCATTGACTGTGTTTCAAATAAACACCTGGGCGTTTATTAGAATAATTATGGTATGCTAAATTTCATGCACTTGAAATGGTTATCTGCAACTTCTTTGGATTTGGAGCACATCAAAAATTTACCTTCTGGTAATGGGGCTAACTTACATCTTCTGATTCAAAGGTAAAGATCATCCAGCTAGATCAAGGTTAACCCTTTCCCAAACGACAAAATTTTAGGCTGATCCACTTCAAAAACTGCCAAAAATGACAAAATGGAGGTTATTTAAGATAGAATGTGTGTGTAAAATATGGCATAGAAAATATTGAGACAAAAGGAGAAACTGCTGGTTATCAGCAGTTTCTTCTTTTGTCTCAATGTTTTCCAAAGCCTTTCCTATTATTGGTGTCAAAACCAGGTCTTGTTTGGGAAAGGGTTAACCCATTACCACACATTGACTCTTTTTTTTCCCTACGAGATAAAGGCTTAAGAAAACATCGTGGAAAATGAAGAAATTGCTTGTGACAAGCAATTTCTTCATTTACCACAATGTTTTCTACTCAAAAAGACAAACAAATTATAAATTTCATTCACTTGAATTTGTCGTCTGCAACATCTTTGAATTTGGATATGTCTAAATTTTTGCCTTCTGGTAATGGGTTAATTCATGTTTCACAATTAGATCTGTCTGTCTGTCAGTCTGTCTGTCTGTCTGCTTGCCTTATTTGAAAATATTGAGCGTTATACAGGTGCCCAGCCTAAATCTATTTCAATAAGATTGATTAGTATCATGGTCCCTTTTCATAATTGTATTTATGTTTACTGTTTATAGTGCAAAACTAGAAAAGTGAGTATTATCATTCTCCAAAGCTGGGTAATAAATAGGCAACATGTACAATGTATCTCTTGACTAACTACTTCTGTAATGTAAATTGATCATGGAAACTATGAGAAAGTGATAGTTAACCCTTTCCCAAACAGGGAAAAATAATCTAGCCCCAATCGGAAGAGTCGCAGAAGACTTATGCTAATAAATTTAGAAAATGTCCATGTTAAAGCTTTTCCCATGTTCCTGCAATGTTTTAAACCCATATCTTGCAGTAGGGTTTTCAATAGGATTTACTGTTTGGGAAAGGGTTCATTCATTTAAGCCTCTCTTACAACCCTTCGTGCTTCTTTTTAAATCGTACATTTTAAAACTCTGCAAAATCGCACGACGCACAACGGGTTGTAAGAGCGCCTAAAGAATTGTCCAGTCAATTCTTTGCTTTGTGCATTCTGCATCGTGGTTGCGTCCACTAAAAATTGTACGTTGCACGTGCGTGCATCGCACGACTAAACATACGTTTTAGCCGCAGACCGCACACAGGAGCACTTGCGACCGGTTGTAAGAGAGGCTTTAACATATAGAATCATGTAATGGTAGCTTGCAAGAAGTTTTATAAGCTCATAAATAGAAATGCTCAGGATGTCTGTTCGTGTTATTACTTCAGAATTCTACCTTTTCCCAAACAGCCAAATTTTGGACAATTTGAATTTGAAAGCTGCTGCACAGGACAAAATTGATTTTGGTAAAGATGGAATTGGTTTGCAATAAAATGCAGAAAATATTGTAACAAAAGGAGAAAATACTGATTATCAGCATTTTCTGCTTTTGCTGCAATGTTTTCCCGAGCCATTTCCATAAAGGGCATTAAAAGCTGGTCTTGTTTGCAAAAGGGTTAACTAAAAGATCTACTAAAAGGTCTGTTTTAACCCTTTCCCAAACAAGACCTGGTTTTGACGTCCGTAGTTGAAAAGGCTTGGGAAAACATTGAAACAAAAGAAGAAACTGCTGATAACCAGCAGTTTCTCCTTTTGCCTCAATATTTTCTGTGTCATATTTTACACAAATCCTCTCTCTAATAACATCAATTTTGTCATTTGTGGCAGTTTTTGAAGTGGATCAACCTAAAATCTTGTCGTTTGGTAATTGGTTAATATTGGGAAGGTGGTTGAAATGATAATCACTTCCTTCTTTCATAAGCTATGATATTTCACCCAATTTTCTCTTTCACTTTACAAAAATTTGTACATGTATCTGTATATTTACTTTCCTAACCTTTTCCAAAACAACAAAATTTAGACTGGTCTATCTGCAAAGCTGTCGCATTTGACAAAAAATAACACCCAGAAAATTTATATGCTCATAAGATGGAAACATTTAGAGAAAAGGAAATTGCTGGAAGACAGTATACTAAATTTTTTTCTCGACCTTCAGTGCTTTCCAAAGCCTTTGCTGATGGAGGCATTAATAAGTGGTTGTTTGGAGAAGGATATTTATAGAAATAAATGCTACCTTTATGCTTAACCAAACTTTTGCTAATTTGCAATTATAGATCTTTCTAACATCTATACAAATTATTGGAGTGAACCGTTATCTTAATAATTCTATCATTTACCGCCAGTTACTGGCAGTTAGACAATATTGATTTATTGAAGGTTTTAGGAAAAGACACCAAGATAATACTTATGATTTGAAAGAAATGCAATAATATTCACAATGTCTGATTATGGACAATTTGTCTTTAACCCTTTCCCAAACGACAAAATTTTTGGCAGGTCCAATTCAAGGGGAACCCAATTCAAAAGCTGCTGCGGACGACAAAATGGATGTTGATAAAGATTGAAATTGTGTGTGATGTAGCCAAAAAAATATTGAGGCAAAAAGAGAACTGCTGGTTATCAGCAGATTCTTCTTTTACCTCAATGTTTTCCCAAGCAATTAGTATTAGGGGCTTCAAAAGCAGGTCTTGTTTGGGAAAGGGTTAATTGTGAGATCTCAATTTTTTTCATGACCTACTTTCCAAATTCATATTGCAATTTTTAAAGGGCACTAAGACCACCATTATTTCTGTTAAGGTTTATGTTTAAGGTCCATGTTTAATGTTTTCTTTTCAGTCAAGGTTGTCGGTATACCCCACCACACTATTTAGAGCATGAGGCATTGATAAAGCATCATTCTTCTATAGAATTTACAGTTCTCTTCCCAGACCAATCCAAACAGGTGAGTCATTGATATGAGCTGTTATTCAGAAAAAGGGCCCTTATGGGATTTGCAACCAACATGGATCCAGATCAGACTGCATATACATGCAGTCTGATCAAGATCCATATTGTTCTTTTATTATTTCTTTATTACTTATTGACGAACCCCACCCCACTATTTAGAGCTTTAAGTAAATCTTGAACATAACTGAAATGTTCATGTTAGTCTCTTTCTAGACGGAAAATGAAAACTTTGGACTGTTTCTATTTGAAACTGCAGCAGAAAACAAATTTGATGTTGATAAACATAGCTTTTGTGTACAATTTAGCATGGAAAATGTTATAGCAAAAGGGGAAATGCTGGTCCTCTCCTTTTCAGTTTTTGCCTCAATGTTTCCCCAAGTCTTTTCTATTTGAAGAATGTCAAAATGTGTCTTTATACCCCCCAAATTCAATTTGGGGGGTATATAGGAGTCAGCTTGTCCGTTGGTCTGTCTGTCTGTCTGTCTGTCGGTCTGTCTGTCTGTTGGTCCGTCTGTTGGTTTTTTGTCCGCTCTATTTCTCCTAAACTATTAGACCAATTTTGTTCAAACTTCACATGTGAACTCATTACCAAGTGCAGATGTGCATATTAAATTTTTGTCACGGTCCATTGATTTTTGACGGAGTTACAGCCCTTGAGTGAATTTTCTTGTCCGCTCAATTTCTCGGAAACTAATGGACGGATTTCAAAAAAACTTTACAGTTATGCTTAGTAGCTCTCAAATATGTGCATATCAAATTTTGGTAAGGATTCATTGATTTTTGACTGAGTTATGACCCTTTGCTGAAAATTGCCATTTAACGCAAAATCAATGTGTGTTGATCTGTTTTTCAATTTTTTGTCCACTCTATTTCTCATAAACTATTGGACCAATTTTGTTCAAACTTCACATGTGAACTCATTACTAAGTTGAGATGTGCATACTAAAAAATTTTTCACGGTCCATTGATTTTTGACGGAGTTACAGCCCTTGAGTGAATTTTCTTGTTTTGTTTGAAAGTTTTGATGTGTTTTTTCATCCTAGAAAATCCAAGCAGATTCCAGCACCAGAATGAGTGATATACACAGACAGATATGTGACAAAATGAAGTTGAGAAATGTGGACGAATATGGACTCTTCTTTGGGCTGAAAGACAAAGGTAATTATTTTCTGGTATTTTATCCATCTTTCCAAATATGAGAGTAAATAAGCATGTTATCCTGAGTGTATTGTAATGTATAAATGCCTAAAATTGTACACAATTTTGTACCTTAGAGGTAACCATGGTCTGGCGGGACAAAACCTCTTTCTAGAGGAAGTTGTTAGGAAAAATAGACACTTGTTTTTGAAAATGGATTCTTCCTTATTTATCACGAAACAATTTTTAGATCATACAAATTAATTTGAATATGCTACTAATAGGACTTTTTTACATGAAGGCATTTCTAGCGTAATCATGAAATTCTTACTCAGAATTTCTTAGATCTGTTGTTTCTTAACCAAAGAGAAACATACAAAGTGGTTTGTTCATTGGTAGTCATGTTCAGCACCTTTAAAATTGGACCAGACTTAAGTCTATTTTAACCCTTTCCCAAACGTTAAAATTTTAGGATGATCCACTTCAAAAACTGACACAAATGACAAAATACGAAGTTATTAAAGATAGGATTTGTGTAAAATATGGCATAGAAAATATTGAGACAAAAGGAGAAACTGCTGGTTATCAGCAGTTTCTTCTTTTGTTTCAATGTTTTCCCAAGCCTTTCCTATTTGGGACGCTAAAACCAGGTCTTGTTTGGGAAAGGGTTAATAGGAAATAATTAGTTTTTAAGTGGGGCTTAATTTTATACAATCATTATTTAACTAAACTTCCTTTAACCTGGTACAGAAGGCAATGCCATCTGTAAGTATGTGTTGTAGTATTGTATATAGGTCTAGTGTTTTTTCTTGCCAGAATTCAAGTTCTTTTGCCACATATAACAAGAACAAGAGCAAATTTTAATTGACGAGACTTGAATATCGCAGTTCATAATAGTCTGCCTTATATCTATATCAATCAAGGGATATATTTTTTTCTCCGTATGCAAGAAAAGCCAACTGTAACGTTGACCATACATTTGAACTATATTAAGTGAAAGAACAATTATAATGTACAATTGTAACCAATCCCTCTGAAAAGGAATATCATGGAAGTCTGTTAATCCATTACCAAATGGCAAAATTTTGGACTGTTTAAAATTCAAAGATGATGCAGACGACAATTTTAAGCGAATGTAATTGTACATTTTTTGGTCTTAATGTATGAAAAACATTGTTGGAAATAAAACAATTTCTTCATTTGCCACAATGTTTTCCATAGCCATTTTCTTGTGGGAAGTCAAAAAGAGTCACTGCTTGATAAGAGTTTAATAGGTTAAACCAATATTTGAAGTCAACTTAGGTATAGCAGTTCGTAAATTCTTAAGGAATTTAGGTTAGGGAGAGAAAACATTCCAGCACAGTCCTAGCAGACTAACTAGTGTTGAAATTGTTTGTGCTTTCCAGGAACTAGTCCCTTTTGTAGTGATTTCTCACTTATTTATATTCTATTTGGCAATATGTTTCCTATGATACCATTAAAGACAGGGTCATTGGCCAATGTCATAGTCCTTCTCAATTATTTTAGCCAAACAAAACTTTAGTGAAAACTCAAACAGTGCTTTTAGTGTAGGTAGGTTATGCACTGTATAATAAGCATTTTGCCACCATGTATATACTCAGATTTTTCAGCTTTTGAATATTAAGTTAGTTTAGAGAGTTTGTGTGTAGATTGCCAATATCATCACGCAACCTGTTTAGCTAGTACATGTCGCCCCTACTTGATATTGTAGACAGATCCAACTTGAAAAGAATTGCAAACATAAAAAATGTTACTCGATTACTTAGAAAAAGAATATACAAAAGCCAAATTTGTTTGGAAAAGACTTGAAATAACTTGAGCAAGATAGTCAAAGGTAGTCAAAACTTTGTCCTAGGAAATCTAGGTGTCTTGATCCTTAACCCATTACCAGACAGAAAAATTTTGTTGGACTTTTTCATTTTGAAAGGTGTTGCAGACAACAATTTCAAGTTGATGAAATATTATATATCGCTCCACTTTGGGTTAGAAAACTATGCAAATTGAAGAAATTGCTTGTCACAATGTTTTCCAAATAGAATTTCTTGTGGGGCGTCAAAAGGCGCCATTATGTGGAAATGGGTTAAAATAGTATTCTGCCTTAGTGGAGTGTAGCATTTTGGAGACACACGACCTTGGTTTTTGAGGATATCAAAACTTAGGATCTTAGCAATTTGTCATAGAACTTCTCTGGCTCTTTTATGGGTGTATAATACATGTATATGTTGTTTTTAATTAAGAAAAAAATTCTGTTAAAAAGGCATAAGGGCGAAATGTCGGAAATGAATTAAAGAAACAAGAGGGCCAAGATGGCCCTGGATCGCTCACCTGATAGAAGTTTGAAACTTTCTCCATGCAGAACAAGACCCATCTTTTACATGACCTAGGTATCTCTAAGACAAGAACACGAAACTTAAGATGCGAGATTATGATCCAGCTGAAAATAGCATTCTTAATCTTTAATGATCAATATTTGTGGCTGTTAAAGTGAAAACCAAGTCAATAAAAAACAGCAATTTTGTCATAATCCAGGGCACATAACTCTGTTCTGATAAAGATATTCTCACCAACCTAATGTCCTAGTTGTTTTTTGATTGGTCAATATTTATTGCTGTTTGAGTGAAATTAAAAACGAAATTAGCAATATTGTCACCATCAAGGGCACATAACTCTGGCTTTTTTTGTCCGATCAATATGAAAATTGAAATCATATAAGATCTCATGGTCATCAACATTGTGACCAAGTTAAGTCTTGATTGGTCAATATTTGTGTTTTTTGAAGTGAAAATAAAGTTTAAAACAGCAATTTTGTGAAATTCAAAGGCCAATAACTCTGGTTTTTCTGGTCCGATCAAGCTGAAAATTTAATTCATTCAGCAGCTTATAGTTACCAACATCGATGACATTTTTTGTCTTGATTGGTCAATAAATGTAGATGCTAAAGTGTAAACAAAGTCGAAAATGGCAAATTTGTCAAAATCAAGGGCACATAACTCCGGACTTCCTTCTTCGATGACACTGAAAATCGAACTCATTCATTATTGTATGGTTACCAACATTCTAGCCAAGTTTTGTCTTGATTGGTCAATATTTGTAGATGCTAGAGTGGTAACAAAGTCGAAACTAGCTATTTTTTATATCCAAGGGCGCATAACTCCGGACTTCCTGATTTGATCTGACCCAAAATCATACTAGTCCAAGAGCTTATTGTCATACATGTTTTGAGCAAGTTTGGTCAAGATTGGTGAATATCTGTAGATGCTTGAGTGGTAACAATGTCAAAACTAGCGATTTTTGATATTCAAGGGCGCATAACTCCGGACTTCCTTGTCCGATCTGACCCAAAATCAAACTCATCCAAAAACTTATTGTTATACATGTTTTGACCACATTTGGTTAAGATTGGTCAATAATTGAAGATGCTAGAGTGGTAACAAAGTCAAAACTAGCTATTTTTGATATTCAAGGGCGCATACAGCTAAAACGAGTTAAGTTGCACAATTGCGAACGAAAAATGTCCCACTATAGTTTCGGTCTTAGATTTTTCTCATTGACATATTACAATTTTACTATCAATTAACTACTTGAATTTAATAAAGATTTTAAAACATGACCCGAGTGTTTCTAATTTTGCGACATTTAATGTATAAAATATTTTATGGAATGTCAAATGACGTAACGTAATTCACAGACACGTAATTCACAATTTTAAACATACAATAAAATTCCACAGGTAATAATTCTGAAGAGAAATTTTGTTCTTGGTTTATGTAATCTACACATGTGTAGGTACATGCCTAACTTTGCATTTAACGTAAGCGTTGATTGTGTGAAATTTTAAAGAGCATTAACGTAATTCACATTTACTGCTCCTTTAGCGGGGTAGCTTCCTTCATTGCAAAGTGTGACTTACTACAATCTACTGCTACCTTCAAGAGTAAAACAATGTGTTTGCACATGATGTTGACTATTTATAAATGATATTTAATATCATGTATTCAAAACATGGTTTCGTTTGAGGATGTGTGTAAAACTAAATAACATAATTCACAACAGACCATGGGACATATGCATAGTTGTTCGCCGAAAAATGCATTTATCTTAAATTTCTATATTTTACCACTAAAAACAATTTGGAAAAGCTACTGGTTGGGATACTAGGTATACTGTATATGTATTATATATGTACTCTCCGTACAAAAGTGATGAACTGGACAACCCCCGAGGTGAGACAGCTGTTTTTTACCCATTTTCCGACTTATCGAGACATTACTCTCACATATTTCATCAGATATATGCGGTTTAGTTATTATTTTTATTTGACCACACCTATGACATTATGTTAAAGACGATTCATCAATATAATTGTACAAACATAGCTTCTTAGGTCCATGGGACAGGTATTCCTCGTATTTGATACATTTAACTCGTTTTAGCTGTCAACTCCGAAGTTCCTGATCCGATCTGACCAAAAATCAAACTCATTCAAGAACTTATGGTCATACATGTTTTGACAAAGTTTGGTTAAGATTGGTAAATATTTGTAGATGCTAGAGTGGTAACAAAGTCAAAACTAGCCATTTTTGATGTTCAAGGGCACATAACTCTGGACTTCCTGGTCCGATCTGACTCAAAATCGAACTCATCCGAGAACTTATGGTCATACATGTTTTGACCAAGTTTGGTTAAGATTGGTCAATATTTGTGGGTGCTAGGGTGGTAACAACAAAATGTGAACAGACGGACGGACGGACGGACGGACAGACAGACGGACGGACAGACGGACAGACGGACGCCGACGGACGAAAAGCGACCACAATAGCTCACCTTGAGCACTTCGTGCTCAGGTGAGCTAAAAACTGTTAATATAATCATGTTTGTGGTGTTTTTTTCTAATCTTGTTACAAAGGAATGAAAGATATATAAATATAAATTGTAATGATTAAGCTTTTAAAGTGCTCATTTAAAATTTTTGATTATCATGTTTTCAAATTAGCCTTTTGCATTGGTTCAGCCTCATCAGGATCCATGCTGTCTTGAAAAAGCTATGTGAGAATATTGCATGGATCATGATCAGACTGAGTTTGTGCAAACAGTGATTTTTTTGACAATTTTAAGATTGCGAGTCCTGGGGACTCACTGGATTCCATATCAATGAGTCCATCTACTAGCTTTGTGAGTCCAGTACACTATTTCTAATAGGAAATCTGTAAAAAATTGCTGCATCCTGGGACTCGTTAGAATTATAACTTTGCATCCCAGAGACCAAATTATGAGTAAAAGATGCAGGATGCGCAGGTATAAAATTCACTGGCAAACAGATCCATGTTGGTCTCTTTTAATATTGTAAAGGTCAATTTTTAACCTATTACCAAACGACAACATTCTAGGGTTGTCCAAATTTAAAGATCCTGAAGACGACAATTTCAAGTGAATGGAATTTTTTAATTATTGGGTCTTTTTGGATGTAAAACATTGTGGGAAATGAAGAAATTGCTTGTTACAAGCATTTTCTTCATTTTCCACAATGTTTTCAAAAGCCTTTATCTCTTAGGGAGTCAAAAAGAGTCACTGTGTGGTTGGTAATGGGTTAAGATCCAAGCTCCAATTGGTATAAATAAGTGCATGATTTGAGTTTTTTTCTTCAACTAATCGATAGGCTCTTCAAACAACTTGGGTAAGTTTTAAAAACACAAGATTTTAATTGTGGTGATTTGTCAGATTTTATAATGGCTATGGTTAACTAATTATTTTAAACAGAAAAACTTACAGCATGGTTGCTTTTGAAAACAGAATCTCTATCCAGAAGATGTGACATTGTAATACATCTGAAATCTCTACAACTTATGAATTCATCATATCTGTTGTCATATCTTTTATTTTGACGTGCAAGCACAGTACAGCTTACGCATTTTTTGCCTTTTTCCATGTATCTCCACGATTGGATTTTGGATGGATTCGGATGGAAAAACGCAATGGCTGAGATGAGCGCATTTTTCCATCCCAATCCGTGGGAATTGCCACAAATTTTCCACTCGACTACCACGAATCGCAGCAAATTGCCGTGATTTGCGCGGACAGGTAACATTGGTATTACCTGGTATTTCCACCCTAACACGGCAAATCACTGCGATCATTGCAATTAATTTCCATGCATTACCGTGATTTGCGGTAATGTGCGGAAATTTTGAGTGGAAAACCGCTGTGGTCGTGATGGCAAATCACTGTGATTTCCACCCGAATTTTTTTCTGTCTGCGGTGGGCAAGTGTTTAAGGCGAAAAACATGCAAGCTGTAGTATAATTAACGATTATCATGCATAATCTTATTCTGACCACAGCCTTGGCAGGCAGTAAGTCTAAGATCAGCCTGCACAGACATGCAGTCTGATCTTAGCCTACACTGCCTGCTTTCTACTCAATCATTGAGAAGAAAACATGAGACAATCTGATTGAAATGGCTCTTGAATTGGTAATATGCTTGAAACAAAATTAAGTTCAGTAGGACTAGGGTTAATGTAGAGGAAAAGACCAAACGCCAATCAATAGATCGCTCCGCCCAACGTAGAATTTAAGATAAACAATGGGGGCATTGGCTTGTCGATTGTTTTGATTATCAGTCGATAGATCGAAACAATACATGTATCACGTGCAACGAAGAATTTAAGACAAACAATGGGGTGTGTGGTATTTTTCTGATTGTCCATTGGCTTATCGATTGTTTTGATTGACATCGGGCGTTTGGTCAATTCTCCTTACGCTACACTATCATTATTACTTACACAATTATATCGTCAGTGGAAGGTCAAAACCTCGTAACTACATCTTGATAAAGCTGGAGTTACGAGGTTTTGACATCCCACCGACAATATCCTTAATATGTGATATGAATTTGTTTCAGGAAAATTATTTTAATATATTTTTTTGAATCTTGAAAATAAAAGTGATACTTCAAGTCTTGTATGAATGCATGTTAATGTTATTTCTTCATATTTTAAGATTTACTTTACTAATATATTAGTTAGATATTGATGTTTTTATGCCCATGTATCGAGAGATCGAAGGCATATTGTTTTACTCGTGTCTGTCAGTCCGTCTGTCTGAAAACTTAACATTTGCTTTTTCTCCAAAAGTATTTGACATTATGTAACAATGCTCAAATTTGGCATGCAACTTCCTTTCAATGATATCTATATGTTCCATGCAATTTGACCTTCCTCAAGGTGATCTATTAACCCTTATCAACCCTTTATATGAAAACTTAACATTTTAGAAAAACGGCCATTTCGGGGGCATTGCTGTTTCACAAACACATTTTGTTTATTGATATTTTTTGTCTTCCTTTGCACATTAATTTTATGATTACTGATGAAATTTTAGCGTTTCCCTTATTGAAAGCTGATACAATGAACTAAACAGAAGAGCTTCTTTTTAAAATGCTATCTTTGCTATTGTTTATTCTTTGAATATCTCTATTCTAGAGTAGTTTAGAAAATTTAAGGATCTCCTTTTTCATGTCAAATATGGATTTTTGGGATTCAAGCCTCAAGATTCAGAAGGTTTTATTTGATCAAAGCCTTGTTTTAGAAAATTGCTATTAGATCGGAATCTTGCTTTTAACTTGATAATAACAAGAGGGCCATTGGCCCTGAAGCGCTCACCTGATATAATAACTTTTTTTTGTAAACCAATTTTCAGGTTGATTGGACAAAGAATGTGACCTCTAGGGTGCACACAAGGTTTATCTAAGATTTGACCTTGTGACCTAGAATTGATCAAGACAATCATTCTGATCAATTTTCAGGTTGATTGGGCAAAAAATGTGGCCTCTAGAGTGCACACAAGGTTTTACAAAGATTTTACCTCATGACCTAGTTTATGACCCCAGATGACCCAATTTCAATCTTGTCTGAAAATTGATCAAGACAATCATTCTGATCAATTTTCAGGGTGATTGGGTAAAAAATGTGGCCTCTAGAGTGCACACAAGGTTTTTCTAAGATTTTACCCAGTGACCTAGTTTTTGACTCCAGATGACCCAATTTCAAACTTGTCCGAGATTTCACCAAGACAATCATTCTGATCAATTTTCAGGTTGATTGGGCAACAAATGTGGCCTCTAGAGTGCACACAAGGTTTTTCTAAGATTTGACCCCATGACCTAGTTTTTGACCCCGTATGACCCAATTTCAAAATTGTGCAAGATTTTATCAAGCCAATCATTCTGAGCAATTTTCAGGTTGATTGGGCAAAAAATGTGGCCTCTAGAGTGCACACAAGGTTTTTCTAAGATTTGACCCTGTGACCTAGTTTTAGACCCCAGATGACCCTATATCAAACTTGTGCAAGATTTTATCAAGTCAATCATTCTGAGCAATTTTCAGGTTGATTGGGCAAAAAATGTGGCCTCTAGAGTGCACACAAGGTTTTTCTAAGATTTGACCCCGTGACCTAGTTTTTGACCCCAGATGATCCAATTTCAAACTTGTCCGAGCTTTCATCAAGACAATCATTCTGAGCAAATTTCAGGTTGATTGGGCAAAAGATGGGGCCTCTAGAGTGCACACAAGGTTTTTCTAAGATTTGACCCCGTGACCTAGTTTTTGACCCCAGATGACCCAATTTTGAACTTGTCCGAGATTTTATCCAGACAATAATTCTGATCAATTTTCAGGTTGATTGGGCAAAAAATGTGGCCTCTAGAGTGCACACAAGGTTTTTCTAAGATTTGACCCCGTGACCTAGGTTTTGACCCCAGATGACCCAATTTCAAACTTGTACAAGATTTCACCAAAACAATAATTCTGAGCAAATTTCAGGTTGATTGGGCAAAAAATGTGACCTCTATAGTGCACACAAGGTTTTTCTAAGATTTGACCCAGTGACCTAGTTTTTGACCCAAGATGACCCAATTTCAAACTTGTCCGAGATTTTATCAAGACAATTATTCTGAGCAAATTTTAAGTTGATTGGGCAAAAAATGTGGCCTCTAGAGTGCACACAAGGTTTTTCTAAGATTTGACCCAGTGACCTAGTTTTTGACCCCAGATGACCCAATTTCGAACTTGTCTGAGATTTCATCAAGACAATCATTCTGAGCAAATTTCAGGTTGATTGGGCAAAAAATGTGGCCTCTAGAGTGCACACAAGGTTTTTCTAAGATTTGACCCCGTGACCTAGTTTTTGACCCCAGATGATCCAATTTCAAACTTGTCCGAGCTTTCATCAAGACAATCATTCTGAGCAAATTTCAGGTTGATTGGGCAAAAGATGGGGCCTCTAGAGTGCACACAAGGTTTTTCTAAGATTTGACCCCGTGACCTAGTTTTTTACCCCAGATGACCCAATTTCGAACTTGTCCGAGATTTTATCCAGACAATAATTCTGATCAATTTTCAGGTTGATTGGGCAAAAAATGTGGCCTCTAGAGTGCACACAAGGTTTTTAGCTCACCTGAGCACGAAGTGCTCAAGGTGAGCTATTGTGGTCACTTTTTGTCCGTCGTCCGTCTGTCTGTCTGTCCGTCTGTCCGTCTGTCCGTCCGTCCGTCCGTCCACAATTTCGTGTTTACACTCTAGCATCTACAAATATAAGCCAATCTTGACCAAACTTTATCAAAACATGTATGGCCATAAGATCTCGGATGAGTTCGATTATGGGTCAGATCAAACTAGAAATGCAGGAGTTATCTGCCCTTGAATGCGAAAAATACTTAGTTTTGACATTGTTTACACTCTAGCATCTACAATTATTGATCAATCAAGACAAATCTTGGACATAACATTGCAGACCATAAGATCTCGGATGAGTTTGATTTTCAGTCTGATCTGACCAGAAAGACGAGAGTTATGCGCCCTTGAATTTGACAAAATTGCCATTTTCTGCTGTTTTTGACCTTGTTTACACTCTAGAATCTACAATTATTCATCAATCAAGACAAAACTTTGACACAATATTTGGGACCATGAGATCTTGGATGAGTATGATTTTCAGTCTAATCTGATTAGAAAGTTGAGAGTTACTTGCCCTTGAATTTGACAAAATTGTCATTTTTGGTTGTTTTCGACGATGTTTACACTCTAGAATCTACAATTATTGATCAATCAATCCAAAACTTGGACACAATATTGGGGATCATAAGATCTGGGATGAGTTTGATTTTCAGTCTTATCTGATCAGAAAGTTGAGAGTTATAAGCCCTTGAATTTGACAAAATTGCCGTTTTTGACTGTTTTCGACCTTATTTACACTCTAGAATCTACAATTTTTGACCAATCATGACAAATCTTGGACACAAGGTTGGAGACCATAAGATCTCAGATGAGTTTGATTTTCAGTTTGATCTGACCAGAAATATTAGAGTTATGTGCCCTTGAATTTGATAAAATTGCCGATTTCGGCTGTTTTTGACATTGTTTACACTCTATAATCTACTATTATTTATCAATTAAGACAAAACTTGAACACAATGTTTGAGACCATAAGATCTTGGATAAGTTTGATTTTCAGTCCGATCTGATCAAAAAGTGGAGAGTTATGTGCCCTTGAATTTGATCAAATTTCCGTTTTCGGCTGCTTTAGAACTTGTTCACACTCTAGAATCTACAATTATTGACCAATCAAGACAATTCTTGGACACAATATTGGATATCATAAGATCGCGGATGAGTTTGATTTTCAGCCTGATCTGACTAGAAAGTCGAGAGTTATGTGCCCTTGAATTTGAGAAAATTGCTGTTTTCAGCTGTTTTTCGACCTTGTTTATACTCCAGAATCTACAATTATTTACAAACAAGACAAATCTTGAACACAATGTTGGGCACGATGAAAACTTGGATGAGTTCGATTTTCACAATGTTGTTGACCATAAGTTCGTTTTCAGTCTTAAAGTTAAGTCATATGTATTTTTTGAATTGAAGAAAAGTGTTGCTTATATCATTTTGGTTCAGGTGAGCGATATAGGACCATCATGGTCCTCTTGTTCTAAGATTTGACCCCGTGACCTAGTTTTTGACCCCAGATGACCCAATTTCAAACTTGTACAAGATTTCACCAAAACAATAATTCTGAGCAAATTTCAGGTTGATTGGGCAAAAAATGTGACCTCTATAGTGCACACAAGGTTTTTCTAAGATTTGACCCAGTGACCTAGTTTTTGACCCAAGATGACCCAATTTCAAACTTGTCCGAGATTTTATCAAGACAATTATTCTGAGCAAATTTTAAGTTGATTGGGCAAAAAATGTGGCCTCTAGAGTGCACACAAGGTTTTTCTAAGATTTGACCCAGTGACCTAGTTTTTGACCCCAGATGACCCAATTTCGAACTTGTCTGAGATTTTATCAAGACAATCATTCTGAGCAAATTTCAGGTTGATTGGGCAAAAAATGTGACCTCTATAGTGCACACAAGGTTTTTCTAAGATTTGACCCCGTGACCTAGTTTTTGACCCAAGATGACCCAATTTCAAATTTGTCCGAGATTTTATCAAGACAATCATTCTGAGCAAATTTCAGGTTGATTGGGCAAAAAATGTGGCCTCTAGAGTGCACACAAGGTTTTTCTAAGATTTGACCCCGTGACCTAGTTTTTGACCCCAGATGACCCAATTTCGAACTTGTCCGAGATTTCATCAAGACAATCATTCTGAGCAAATTTCAGGTTGATAGGGCAAAAAATGTGGCCTCTAGAGTGCACACAAGGCAAAGTTTGACGGACGACGGACGACGGACACCGGACGCCGGACGCCGGACACAGCGGTATCACAATAGCTCACCATGAGCACATTCGTGCTCAGGTGAGCTAAAAACATTCGGTATCTCATGCTTCTAAGCAAGTATCTTGTGTGTACAATTATACTGTTTTAAATTACTATTTTGGGTTGTGAAATGAATAACTTTATTCATGCTTAATTGATGCTCTACTCTTTCTCATTAACCCATACCAAACAACTACATTTTAGGGTGATCCAAATTCAAAGATGTTGCAGACGACAATTTGTAGTGATCGAAATCTAAAATGTTTGGATGTATTTGTGTAGAAAAGATTGTGGAAAATGAAGAAATTGCTATTTAAAAGCAATTTCTTCATTTTGCACAACGTTTTCCAAAGCCTTAAATTGAACTTGTAGGGCCCCCAAAGGTGTTTGTGTGGTCCTATCTATAGAACCATTGTCACGGTGGGGATTGAGCATGATGGGATGGATAACGAATACGGACAGATTAATCTCAATTCTGGTAAGATTTTTTTGCAATAACTTCCTTATTTGTGCGTCAATTTTCAAAAGGTTTGTTGCATGTACCCCGCCTTACCGAGCTCTTTCATCGGATGTATGACTTATTTCATAACTGGTGGTACTTTTTATACGCCCGTCAAAGACGGGTCGTATTATGGGATCACCCATGATGTCCGGCGTCCGGTGGCGTCCACTTCTCTGTCCGGAGCATAACTCTGTCACCTTAAGTCTGATTGACTTTAAATTTGGCAGTTATAATATTCTTCTTATCATTTAGGAGTGCAGTGCACAAGAACCATAACTCTACCTGGCTTATTTTTAGCTCACCTGAGCACGAAGTGCTCAAGGTGAGCTATTGTGGTCGCTTTTTGTCCGTCGACGTCCGTCCGTCCGTCCGTCTGTCCGTCCGTCCGTCTGTTCACAATTTGTTGTTAACACTCTAGCATCCACAAATATTGACCAATCTTAACCAAACTTTAACAAAACATGTATGACCATAAGTTCTCGGATGAGTTCGATTTTGGGTCAGATCGGACCAGGAAGTCAGGAGTTATGTGCCCTTGAACGTCAAAAATAGCTACTTTTTAACTTGTTAACACTCTAGCATCTACAAATATTGATCAATCAAGACAAAACTTGGACATAATGTTTGAGACCATAAGTTCTCGGATGAGTTCGATTTTGGGTCAGATCGGACCAGGAAGTCAGGAGTTATGTGCCCTTGAACGTCAAAAATAGCTACTTTTTAATTTGTTAACACTCTAGCATCTACAAATATTGATCAATCAAGACAAAACTTGGACATAATGTTTTAGACTATAAGATCTCGGATGAGTTCGATTTTCAATGTGATCTGATTAGAAAGACAAGAATTATGTGCCCTTGAATTTGACAAAATTGCCATTTTAGGCTGTTTTCGACCTTGTTTATCCTCTAGAATCTACAATTATAAATCAATCAAGACAAAACTCAGACACAATGTTTGGGACCCTAAGATCTTTGGTGAGTTCGATTTTCAGTCTGATCTTTTTCAGAAAGTTGAGAGTTATGTGCCCTTGAATTTGACAAGATTGCCATTTTCGGCTGTTTTTGACCTCGTTTACACTCTAGAATGAACAAATATGAATCAATCAAGACAAAACTTTGACACAATGTTGGGAATTATAAGATCTTTGATCATTTGGATTTTCAGTCTAATCTGATCAGAAAATCGAGAGTTACTTGCCCTTGAATTTGACAAAATTTCCTTTTGCGGCTGTTTTCGACCTTGTTTACACTCTAAAATTTACAATTATTAATCAATCAAGACAAAACTTGGACACAATGTTGGGCACCATAAGATCTCGGATGAGTTCGATTTTCATAACATTATTGACCATAAGTTCGTTTTCAGTCTTAAAGTCGTAAATATTAATTGAATTGAACAAAATTGTGGCCCATATCATTTTGGTTCAGGTGAGCGATATATAGGACCATCATGGTCCTCTTGTTTTAGTTATTGCCCTTTGTTGTTTTTCATACTTGAATCTTGTCCAGAGTATATCTCTAAACGTATAATAGCTAGGATCATGAAACTTCATGGGGGTATAGATCTCACCAAGGGGGAATGCAGCGCACAATAACCATAACTCTACCTGACCTATTTTTTGAGTTATTGCCCTTTGTTGTTATCATACTAGAATCTTGTCCTGAGTATATCTCTAAAAGTATAATAGCTAGGATCATGAAACTTCATGGGTGTATAGATCTCATCAAGAGGGAGTGCAGTGCAAAAGAACCATAATTCTACCTGGCCTATTTTTAGCTCACCTGAGCACAAAGTGCTCAAGGTGAGCTATTGTGATCGCTTTTTGTCCGTCGTCCGTCTGTCCGTCCGTCCGTCCGTCTGTCAGTCCGTCCGTCTGTCCGTCCACAATTTGGTGTTTACGCTCTAGCATCCACAAATATTAATCAATCTTGATCAAACTAAGTCAAAACAAGTATGGTCATAAGTTCTCGGATGGGTTCGATTATGGGCCAGATCGGACCAGAATGTGCTGAGTTATCTGCCCTTGAATGTCCAAAAAAGCCGTTTTTGACTTTGTTTACATTCTAGCATCTACAATTATTGATCAATCAAAACAAAACTTAGAGACAATGTTGGAGACCATAAGATCTCGGATGAGTTTGGTTTTCAGTATGATCTGATCAGAAAGTCCAGAGTTATGTGCCCTTGAATTTGACAAAATTGCCATATTCGGCTGGTTTTGACCTTGTTAACACTATAGAATCTACAATTATTGATCAATCAAGACAAAACTAAGACATAATGTTTGGGACCATAAGATCTTGGATGAGTTCGATTTTCAGTCTGATCTGATCAGAAAGTCCAGAGTTACGTGCCCTTGAATTTGACAAAATTGTCATTTTCGGCTGTTTTCGACCTTGTTTACTCTCTAGAATCTACAATTATATATCAATCAATACAAAACTTGGACACAATGTTGGGGACTATAACATCTCAGATGAGTTCGATTTTCTATTTGATCTGATGAGAAAGTCAAGAGTTACGTGCCCTTGAAAATTGCCATTTTCGGCTGTTTTCGACCTTGTTTACACTCTAGAATCTACAATTATCAATCAATGAAAACAAAACTTGGACACAATGTTGGGGACCATAAGATCTCGGATGAGCTTGATTTTCAGTTTGATCTGATCAGAAAGTCTAGAGTTATGTGCCCCTGAATTTGACGATATTGCCATTTTCGGCTGTTTTCGACCTTGTTTACACTCTAGAATCTACAATTATCAATCAATCAAGACAAAGCTTGGACACAATGTTTGGGACCATAAGATCTCTGTTCAGGATGATTTCCAGTCTGATCTGATCAGAAAATCGAGAGTTGCGTGCCCTTGAATTTGACAAAATTGCTGTTTTGGGCTGTTTTCGACCTTGTTTACACTCTAGAATCTACAATTATTGACCAAACAAGACAAATCTTGGACACATTCTTGGGGACCATAAGATCTTGGATGAGTTGGATTTTCAAATGGATCTGATCAGAAAGTCGAGAGTTATGTGCCCTTGAATTTGATAAAATGCTGTTTTCGGCGGTTATCGACCTTGTTTATACTCTAGAATCTACAATTATTTATCATTCAAAGCAAAACTTTGACACAATGTTGGGCACCGTTACATCTCGGATGAGTTTGATTTTCACAATGTTATTGATCATAAGTTCGTTTTCAGTCTTAAAGTCATAAATATCAATTGAATTGAACAAAAATGTTGCTCATATCATTTTGGTTCAGGTGAGCGATATAGGACCATCATGGTCCTCTTGTTTTAGTTATTGCCCTTTGTCATTTTTCATACTTCATTTTTGTCCAGGGCATATCTCGAAAAGTATAATAGCTAGGACCATGAAACTTTTACCAACCTGCTCCCCCTGTCCACATAAAGCAGTATTACGGACGTATCTTATGACAGTTTGACACCTTGTTCCAAAATATTGTCCCAACCGACCAGAAAGCAAAATGGTAACGACAACGGCCAAATTAACCACGCTTCAGGTAAGCATTTGTGCAATAACTTTCTTATTTTAGCGTCAATTTTCATGCAGCTTGTTGCATGTACTCCGTCTTACTAAGCCCTTTTCTCAGATGTATTACTTATCAGGAAACTCCGTGTACTTTTCTCAAAAATCGATCCGAACCTACTAGAAAAATGACCTGGATTTTTTGTCGTTTTTCTGATCGGTTGGGATCAATGTTTGGACAAAGTACAAAGATTCTACAAACAAGTCATATATCTGAGGAAAGAGCTCAGTAATGCGGGGTACATGCAACAAACCGCTTGAAAATTGACACAGAAATAAGAAAATTATTGCACAATTTCTTACCTGAAGCGAGGCAAATTTGTCCGTATTCGTTATCCATCCCATCATGCACAATCCCCACTGTGGTTGTTGATTTTTGCACCAAAAAATGCTACATAAGGTAAAGTCACATGATTAGATAAACATAGCCTATTATCAATATTGTATTGTTTCTTTTTTTCAGTGATAGACATTTTGACCAGTGATTATTTCTTTGACTATCTATCACATATACAGAGATTTTATATGACACCGGCTAGACGAGAATCTGCCACTGAAGGTATTCCTATATTCCTGACCCTTTCCCGAGCAACAAAATTTATACTGAGCCCAGATAGCACATTTGGTAACTTAGGAGTCTATTAATTCAGAGGTTATAGACTTTAACCCAGGCTTGGTCTTTATCTTTTCTGACTTTTGACAAAAAAGTATTTTGTCTCTAACCAATGGATGTGAATCATTTATGTGAGGGGGCAGCTGGAGGCTCGGATAAGATATTGTGGTAGTACTGGTGAAAGAAATGGTTAGGTTGTCCAGCCATTGCTATGTAACTATAGCTGATGAAAGAGGCATTCAACCCCATCCTTTTAATCAACCAAGCATTAAATGTCTGCCCTGATGATGTCTAAGGAAAAAAAATGCTTTTAACTTTCCATCCTTTTACAAGGCTTATATTTGCATACATGTCCATAATTCTGATTGACAGAATCTTTTCTCACATATGTCAAGTTCATCCTTTGAAGTCGAGGTCAAGTATTTGGAAAGGTGACAAAAGTCAAGGTCAGATATAAAAGTATTTATGTTTCACAAGATGATCTTGTTTCTCTTTGTTTACCCTTTCCCAAACAACACAATTTTTGTGTGGTTTAAATAAAAAGCTACTACAAATGTCAAAATGCATGTTGATAAAGAGAGAATTTGAGTATAAAATAGCACAGAAAATATTGAGACAAAAGGAGAAACTGCTGGTTATCTGCAGTTTCTTCTTTTGTCACAATGTTTTCCCAAGCTATATCTATTGGGGACGTCAAATCCATGTCTTGTTTGGGAAAGGGTTAACACACCTTCCTCGCACATAATTGAGAAAATTACATAAGTCAAGTTCAGATATCTAGCTTAATTATATTGAGAAGTTTTAAAGCATTTATGTTTCACAAGATGATTTTGTTTCTTTATGTTAGTGTACCTTTAAACATGATTGTCTTTCCTATATTTCCCAGCTCCACAACCACCTACTCCACCAGTGTTAATCTTCATGAAGAAGCTCTGGGTAAACTCTACACCTGGCCTTGATAAACAGGCAGATGTCAAGTTCCACTTTCCTCAGGTAAATTTGTGTTGTCTAAATATCTAGTCTTGATCTCCATTCTGGTTTAATGATGTCAGTGATGAACAAAAATATCAAAAACTAAGTAGGGGAGGGGGTTGTATTGATGTTACCAAGTCTTCCTTGGTAGACTTTTATTTCTATACTCTCACTTAACCCTTTCCCAAACAAGACCTGGTTTTGACGTCCCTAATAGATATGGTTTGGGAAAACATTGAGACAAAAGAAGAAACTGCTGATCACCAGCAGTTTCTCCTTTTGTCTCAATATTTTCTGAGCTATATTCTACACAAATTCTATCTATCTATAACAACATCAATATTGTCACCTGCTGCAGCTTTTAAATGGGACCACCCCAAAATTTTGTTGTTTGGGAAAGGGTTAATGATGTCGGTGATGAACAGAAATATCAAATACTAAGTAAGGGGAGAGGGGTGTATAATGATTTTACCATGTCTTCCTTGGTAGACTTTCATTTCTTTGCTCTCACTTAAGACCTATATAATGATCTTGTAAATCAACTTATGGATGATTTTTAAACCACTTTCTCTTTCACATGCAAGATTGCCATCATTTTGAAAAAAATTCTTTCAAGTCTTCAAGATCAATGAAAATCGTTGACATTTAAAGTTCTCGTGAACATGTTTGCTTTATTAAAGGAAATTCCCAACTATCTTCGAGGCTACCACAAATGTTCAGTAGATGATGCAATAAATCTAGGATCCATACTCTTCAAGGCAAAATATGGAGATGAAAAACAACCCTATGAGAATTTAGAGTAAGTTCAGATTATCTTATAAGCAATTAAGTAAGGACCTAAAAATGGCCATTAAAGCATTTAACTCTTTAGCTGCCAATGGCGCGGATAAGTGACCCATTAGGAGACTACCAATGTCTCTGATGGGCGACTTTCAAACAATAGCTTAATGAGTTCATTCAAGGTCAAGGTCATCTGATTAAACTGCCTAATAAAAAGTATGCTATTAGGTAAAACAGTTTATATGCAATGATTCCTGAAAGTTTCAGCTTAATATTATCAAACACTGAGCCCTGTTATGTAGTTTCCAAAATTTGGCACTGGAAATAGGACATGTCCAGGAAATTTGGCAGCGAATGAGTTAAGGTCCAAGTCTACTATGAGTAAGTGTTTATAGATTTACTCTTGAAAATTCAGGCGTTAGGCAAACTTGTTTTCAACTACAAGCCCTGTATACGTGTACAATACATGTTCTATTTTCTTGGTCAAAATGGGTAGTACTGGTGAGAGAAATACCAGGAATCCATGGTTAGGTGCTCCAGCCACTGTGATATGACCTTAGTAGTTGAAAAAGGCGTAAAACCCCAATAAACTAAACCTAACATCTTGGTCAAAATGTTATAATATCTTTTTTTTATCATTTGACAGAGGTGTTCTTCCAAGTTTAATTCCCAAGACAGTGATTGAAATGAAGTTTCCAGCTGATTGGACAAAGGTGGGTAATTCAAAACTAAATGCACTTAACTGAGGTACAGATAAAAGGGAGTGAAGACTTAAACAAGAGGGCCATTGGCCCTGAAGCGCTCACCTGATATAATAACTTTTTTTTGTAAACCAATTTTCAGGTTGATTGGACAAAGAATGTGACCTCTAGGGTGCACACAAGGTTTATCTAAGATTTGACCTCGTGACCTAGAATTGATCAAGACAATCATTCTGATCAATTTTCAGGTTGATTGGGCAAAAAATGTGGCCTCTAGAGTGCACACAAGGTTTTACAAAGATTTTACCTCATGTCCTAGTTTATGACCCCAGATGACCCAATTTCAATCTTGTCTGAAAATTGATCAAGACAATCATTCTGATCAATTTTCAGGGTGATTGGGTAAAAAATGTGGCCTCTAGAGTGCACACAAGGTTTTTCTAAGATTTGACCCCGTGACCTAGTTTTTGACTCCAGATGACCCAATTTCAAACTTGTCCGAGATTTCACCAAGACAATAATTCTGATCAATTTTCAGGTTGATTGGGCAACAAATGTGGCCTCTAGAGTGCACACAAGGTTTTTCTAAGATTTGACCCCATGACCTAGTTTTTGACCCCGTATGACCCAATTTCAAAATTGTGCGAGATTTTATCAAGCCAATCATTCTGAGCAATTTTCAGGTTGATTGGGCAAAAAATGTGGCCTCTAGAGTGCACACAAGGTTTTTCTAAGATTTGACCCTGTGACCTAGTTTTAGACCCCAGATGACCCTATATCAAACTTGTGCGAGATTTTATCAAGTCAATCATTCTGAGCAATTTTCAGGTTGATTGGGCAAAGAATGTGGCCTCTAGAGTGCATACAAGGTTTTTCTAAGATTTGACCCCGTGACCTAGTTTTTGACCCCAGATGACCCAATTTCAAACTTGTCCGGGCTTTCATCAAGACAATCATTCTGAGCAAATTTCAGGTTGATTGGGCAAAAGATGGGGCCTCTAGAGTGCACACAAGGTTTTTCTAAGATTTGACACCGTAACCTAGTTTTTGACCCCAGATGACCCAATTTCGAACTTGTCCGAGATTTTATCCAGACAATAATTCTGATCAATTTTCAGGTTGATTGGGCAAAAAATGTGGCCTCTAGAGTGCACACAAGGTTTTTCTAAGATTTGACCCCGTGACCTAGTTTTTGACCCCAGATGACCCAATTTCAAACTTGTACAAGATTTCACCAAAACAATCATTCTGAGCAAATTTCAGGTTGATTGGGCAAAAAATGTGACCTCTATAGTGCACACAAGGTTTTTCTAAGATTTGACCCAGTGACCTAGTTTTTGACCCAAGATGACCCAATTTCAAACTTGTCCGAGATTTTATCAAGACAATTATTCTGAGCAAATTTTAAGTTGATTGGGCAAAAAATGTGGCCTCTAGAGTGCACACAAGGTTTTTCTAAGATTTGACCCCGTGACCTAGTTTTTGACCCCAGATGACCCAATTTCGAACTTGTCCGAGATTTCATCAAGACAATCATTCTGAGCAAATTTCAGGTTGATTGGGCAAAAAATGTGACCTCTATAGTGCACACAAGGTTTTTCTAAGATTTGACACCGTGACCTAGTTTTTGACCCCAGATGACCCAATTTCAAACTTGTCCGAGATTTTATCAAGACAATCATTCTGAGCAAATTTCAGGTTGATTGGGCAAAAAATGTGGCCTCTAGAGTGCACACAAGGTTTTTCTAAGATTTGACCCCGTGACCTAGTTTTTGACCCCAGATGACCCAATTTCGAACTTGTCCGAGATTTCATCAAGACAATCATTCTGAGCAAATTTCAGGTTGATTGGGCAAAAAATGTGGCCTCTAGAGTGCACACAAGGCAAAGTTTGACGGACGACGGACGACGGACATCGGACGCCGGACGACGGACGCCGGACACAACGGTATCACAATAGCTCACCATGAGCACATTCGTGCTCAGGTGAGCTAAAAAAAGCTAATTATCCTTCATTGCTCAACAAACCCCATGTTGTGGATACCCACAGCATGGGGTTTTGATATGAAATAACAAATTTGACAAGGAATTGAGAGAAGACTTTGGTATTAAGATAATACAGAGAGTAAGACTGTTACTTTGTTGTTTATTCAATATAGAGCGTAACATGTTCAACTGAAAACTTATGGAAAAATGCAAGCATGTTAAATGACAAATTTAGGAATATTTATCATAAAGTCATATGATTACTGCAATGAATGAATCCATTGTTAGATACTCTTTATGCAACTTCACTATTACCCATGGCAACAGAAACTGAGAAAGTTACACTGATTTTTATGAGAAAGTTTTTCTATTTTCACAAATAATAGTAAAGTTAAATGTGAATTGCTCAGTGTCTATAATGATGCCCCTTTTCCAGATTCCAGCTAATTTTGTTGGTAAAACATAGGAAGAGCTATTTATCAATTATGATCTTTCTCCATTGTTTTGTAGGCTCTTAAAGAGAAGATAGACAAAGTAAAGTTTCCCACCAAAGAAGATGGTAAAGTGGCCTTCCTAAAAGAGCTCAGTAAATGGACCACATTTGGATCAGTGTTCTTTGAAGTTAAGGTACGTAAAAAATTATGAAGTTTAAGGTATGCACTTTCCACTTGGGGAAATTTACAACATGGCCTGAAAAAGTTCAAGGTTGCATGAATTTTAAAATGGCTGCATTATAATTAACCTACCTAAAATTGAAAGTTGCCACAAAGTATTTCTATGATGTGTGGTGGTCCACCTGATCATATATTTGGACTGTTTTAACCCTTTCCCAAATGCCAAAATTTAAGGATGATCCGATTTGAAAGCTGCTGCAAACGACAAAATAAATGTTACTAGAGGCAAATTTCGCGAATAGTAAAGCTCAGAAAACATTGAGGCAAAAGGAGAAAATGCTGATTATCAGCATTTTCTTCTTTTGTCTCAATGTTTTCCCAAGTATATTCTATTAGAGACGTCAAAACAAGGTCTTGTTTGGTAAAGGGTTAAGTTGTTCCTGAATTCTTTATTGAGATTTTACAGCAAAGAAGTATAAAGACAATGCCAAAGAATCACCTAGATTATTTCAATATTCCTCATCGATTCTAGTTCACATGTTACTCAAATCTTGTTGTGCCCACCTTTTAGGATACTTAAAAATTTGTAAATGAAAAAAGACTATGATTCAACAGCAACTTTTTATAATTACCATCTTTGTTTATTCACTTTTTACAGCAAAGAAGTACAAAGACAATGCCAAAGAACCTGCTAGTTGCCATCAATACTAATGGTGCTTCCCTTATTGACTCTAGTACAAAGGTAAGATTATGATGATTCAGGCAAGAGAAGTAAATGACAATAACCAGCAGAAAATGGTGGTTATCAGCATATTTATGGTCTATATCGAAAGATTGGGGACATATTGTTTTACCATTGTCTGTCTGTCCATCCGTCTGTCTATCAGTACGAAACTTAACATGAAAACTTAACATTCAATGATTGGCCTAGTCGGGGGGAATTTGTGTTTCACAAAATGCTCTTGATTTGTTTTGCCTCAATGTCTATACTTGCTTTTTCTGTTAGGAACATCAAAAACAGGTCTTGGTTGGAAGAAGGTTTATGGACCTAGCTCATGTTGTAAGTGTAATGTGTTTGTCTATGTTGCATAGTTGTTAAATGAGGAAAAACCTGGATTCAAGAATGTTACAAATGCTATGATTACATGCAACATGCTTTTATGAATAGACCAGCTAGCTGTTAGGGTAAATCATTTCTGATATGCAAAAGTTGGCACAAAGTTCATTTCTTAAAGGCCCAAAAATTTAAGACGGTACTCATTCAACCTAACCCTCTTTTATTGAAAGCTTTCTCTCAAAAGAAAGAGAAAGAATTGGTCCCACTCTTACATGGTTATCTTTGGCTTGAAATAACTTGTTACATTATACAACTAAACATGTTTGGACTCCTTCCACATCGTTTTGTTGCTATTAAATGGAACATTAATCTATGTGGGACCTATGGTTATGAGTAGTTGGAGGCTCAGTCAGGATGTTGTGGTAGTTCTGGTATGAGAAATTACAGGAATAAATGGGTTAGGTCCTCCGGTTGCTTTAGGAGGCATTTAACACCAATTGATTAATTAATTAATCTTTCTTCCACTTTGCAGGATGTACTTGTAACTTATTCCTACGACAAAATTCCCAACTGGGCATTTGATGAATATTCCTTTACATTTGTGATTGGGGAAGGAAACAGTGTAACCAAACTCTATATGGAAACAAGTGTGGTAGGTACCTATATCAAAAATCAAATTATTCACAAAATAATTTTTAAAGGAGTTTGATCTTTTTTCCACAGCTTCAATTTTGTATACATTCTCAATTGGTTTGGCAAAAGATTAAAATGTAGAGCGGGGTAACTTAATTCCGAACAGCGTTTAAATCCGAACAATATTTTTGACATCTCACAACATCACAAAAAAACACTCAAACGACATTGAGACCTCATTTTTCATGACGCATATGCGATCCTCTCCCTTTCTTGCTATTTTGGGTCAAATTATGATGTAGGTGGCCGAGATAAATGCCAAAGTTTGAAGTCAACTCTGATAGGCAAGTACAATTGTGTATGAAACAATTCCACCTCAGACGTTTCTTAAGGTTTTTATTATCAATAGACACGCTATTTTTCCTATCCAAATAATTTTTTATGGTGAATAAGTGTTGCTTAACCATGCTAGACTTTGTTTTGAAGGCTGCATTGTATCTAAATATCAGAAAGTCGGGGTTTTGAATTAAAACCACAGATTTTGTGCGGTGGTTTTATTTCCGAACAATCATTTCAAAATGCCAATTCTGTTCACTTAGTATTAATTAAGCGAGAACTAAAAGACAGCAAAATACTTGTTTTATGATATTTGCCGCTTGGGATAGTACTTTTCACATTTTAAAAGGTTCAGTGAGGGTTTATGCATTTACAAAATTCTTAGAATTGCGCCTTGGGTGTTCGGTAATAGGTACATCCTTGATCTGATTTGTTAATTTATTTTTTTCACTGATATCGATGATCTGTTAGTAATTCTTTAAGAGTAAAACATAGTTTTGACAGTGGTGAATATCAGGAAAGAAGTTGCCACGTCTTTCTTTGGTTATTTAAAAGGATTCTTGTTGGTGTTCGGAATTAGAACCACTTGTATTCGGATTTACAACCACTGTTCGGAATTGCAATTGTTCACCCCATGACTTTCAAAGCAAATATCTACCATAATACACACATTTGTCTCAATATATGACAAAACAATGTCATACATCCTGACGTTGCCATAGGCGACAAAAACTTCGGCGAGGGTGGTTGTATTTGCGAACATTTAAAAAAGTGGCTTAGGTGTTCGGTAATATGTACACCTGCTCTAAATTTGCTTCTGTCTATTGATTCTGACTCTTCTCATGCTGAATTAAGACAATAATGCAGAGTAGCCCATTACCACACATTAACTCCTTTTGACTCCCCTAAAGAGAAATGCTATGGAAAACATTGTGGAAAATGAAGAAATTGCTTGTGACAAGCAATTTCTTCATTTCTCATAATATTTTCTACCCCAAAGACCAAAATTTGCTATATTTCATTCACTTGAAATTGTCATCTGCAACATCTTTGAATTTGGGCTGATTTAAAATTTTGTCGTTTGGTAATGGGTTGAAATAAGGTTACACATTGCACATATATGTATGCTGATGTTACTTGCATCCTCTTGAATATTACAGATTCAGCAGGGCAGGTTTATTGTTTATTATGCCCCCTTTCGAAGAAAATGGGGGTATATTGTTTTGCAAGTGTCTGTCTGTCGGTCGGTCGGTCCGTAGGTCGGTCGGTCTGTCCGTAGACCAAATCTTGTCCGGAGCATAACTCGAAAAGTATGTAAGGTAGAATCATGAAACTTCACAGGTGGATAGGGTTGGATACCGATAACCGGTACCAGAACCGGACCGAAAATCGTTTTAAAAAGTACCGGTATATACCGTTTCGAGAAATACCGATACCATTATCGGTACCTATGTCAACAAGAAAAGAAAGAAGGAGAGAGATAAAAAAAGAAATTTTATTTCCAGATATTGATGTTTAAATGTATAGAGACCATATTTCGCTAATAATCAAATGGTTCTATCATCAGAAAAGTTTTGGAGCTGTCAAACTTCATTTTTAGTGTTTGTCGGCACCATTTCCAAAGCATGATTATGGAGAAAAACAATTATTTACTGACAGGAAAATACGAAAATTAAGCCATTCTATTTCTTAATTGACCACACATTTCCTTAAATGCCATAAAAACAAACCTTTGAGTCTAAAAAAAGTCTTTTTCGAAACCCTCTAATTCCAATCTAATGTACTAGTAACCGACCATATACATATTACCGGATACGAAAAAAAAATCGTTTTTTGCCACCAATACACTTAGTTTATGACAGTAGGTATGAATTTGAGAAAGTAAAATGGATTCTTTGATATTTACATCAATTCTTGCCAAGTTTTGACCATTAGAAATAAGTAAATTACACATAATTGCCTGACTGTTCTTTTAGTAGGACTAGGAGTGGGCTAAAACGCCGAAATAACCCCCCCCCCCCCAAAAAAAAAAAAAAAATCAAACAGAAAATACTTGGTTTTCTGGATAAAGATCTGGTTTTTTAGATTGGGCTATTTATAGCCCAATCTATTATAACCAGTTTTTCACTCCAGACATCACTCCAGACACTACGTTCTAACTCTAACCCGCTGAGCCATGTGTTCAAGCCAAACTATGTTATTTCAAACACCACAGAAACATCCTTTATCAGTCAATATCTTCAAAGTTTTTCATCTCTTTCACTTTTGCGACAAATAAGGAGAGGGTTAATAATTACATTTGATGAAATTTTCCCTTAAATTAAATGCCTATTAGTATTTTCAGCGTTTTTACAATCTTATCCGTTGAGTAAAGAGCTTGAAAGCAAAATAGTGTAACTCTCAGATAAATTCCATATAGTTACAATATTACTGCTCTGACTTTCAATGGTCGTTTACCAGTGAATGCATTGCCAGGTGTTTAACTGGGTCACTACTTGACACTGCCACTGTAGCCCACTGCCACCTTAGCCCATTCACTAGATACAATGTGTGCGCTTTACCCATTCCTATATTCTGACACCTTTAGGTTCCCATGAAATATTATGTGTTTGGAAAACATGGTAGAAAATGAAGAAATGGTTGTGAAAAGCTAGTTCTTCATTTCCCACAATATTTTCTTCTCAGAAAGACCAAACAAGGTAACAATTTATTTGCTTGAAATTGGGTTAAGGATTTATTCTGCATTGATCGCTTTATCTTTATTGTTTTTTTTTAACTCAGTGTGTTAAAGGCTCTTCCAAACGACAATATCTTAGAGTGGTTCAAATTAGGAAGAGTTGCAGACGACGAAACGGGTGACAATAAAGATGAAATCATGTTATGTACAATGAAGCACAGAAAACATTGGGACAAAGAAGAAATTTCCGGTTATCTTTGTATGTTTCATATTATTTGCTTCACAACAATGTCTTGTTTGGAAAAGGACGAATGGTTCGAGGCTATAGAGTATAAACACTGTGATTTAAAATTATGTTAATCAAAGTAAAATCATCGTCTTAGTTTTGCCGTTTTGTAGAATTTTAACATTTTTACCACATATACTGTTCTTAGACTGATCATTTGATCCAATGAACAAGTGCTTTCTATTTAATCGAAATATGTTTGCAGACCGAGTTGCAGATCAGAGATCAGTAAGGCTAAGCCTCTATAATGGGTCCGTACTTGGTATTATTCAAATTGGCTAAGAATAAGAATATTCCAACATGTTGATTTAACCCTTTCCCAAACGACAAAAATATAGACCTATCCAACATGAAAGCTGCTGCAGACGACAAAATGGATGTTGATAAAGATAGGTTTTGTGTAAAATATGGCACAGAAAATATTGAGACAAAAGGAGAAACTGCTGGTTGAGACAAAAGGAGAAACTGCTGGTTATCAGCAGTTTCTTCTTTTGTTTCAATGTTTTCCCAAGCCTGTTCTGTTAAGGACGTCACAACCAGGTCTTGTTTGGGAAAGGGTTAATGTAAAATCCGGTAAAGTGTAACATTTCCTTTTCCCAAACAGCCTCATCTTTTGGATTCACCTGAAGGGTGTACATTCAACTTGTTTTTATCACCTATGCACGTTTGCCTACACATTGATTAACCATTTTCCAAACGATGACGCCTTTTTACTCGCTTCATAGAAAATGCTTAAAAACCATCGAAGAGAGAATGGAGCGATTTTGAAAATCAGCATATTGTCCTTTTGTCACAATATCAATTTCTCAGTGATGCCCAATCTACAGTGCTGACAGCACTTTGATTATATGATAAGATTAAAATCTTTTACCCAAATTGCCTCGCAGACAACAAAATAATAATGAAATTATATATTTCACTCTAACACTAAGAGATAGTTCAAACAATAATTTGTTTGGGTTTTTTGTTGTTTTTTTTTTTTAAATCTTGAATACAGCACAAATTTTCACTTGTATGGTCATATATTAATCAGATTTTTTGAATGTATATCAAATGAAAATAGTTTATCATTTAGGAAACAAAAGTAGTAGAGCTACTATACTGATTTTAAAAGCAATAAAACATATGGCATGCATTATCAATGGTTGTTTGATTTGCACCTCCCTTTATTATACCCCCCACAACAAAGTTATGGGGGGGTATACTGGATTCAGGTTGTCCGTCTGTCCGTCCGTCCGTCTGTCCGTCCGTGGACATAATTTTGTGTCCTCTTCTCCTCCCACAGTTTTTGGCCGATTTTGCTGAAATTTTAGCAGGTTGTTTCCTATCATATGAAGTTGTGCACCTGCAATTTTCATCTTGATCCAGGCAGTAGTTTCAGAGTTATGCCACTTTGAACTTTAGCACTTTTTCAGTGACAACGCGCTAGTGGGGGGTATTTGTCCGCTTTGCGACAGTTTTAGTATGAAGCTTGGAATTGATCGCTGTTTTGGTATCGGTATCGGTATCGATAAAGAACCGTATCGTTTCGTTAGTATCAGTATCGTATCGTACCGTTTCGTTCTTAACGGTATCCAACCCTACAGGTGGATAGATCTTATTATGGAGAGGTGCAGTGCACAAGAACTGTAACTCTGTCGATCAAATTTTTTGAGTTATTGCCCTTTGTTGATTTTATAACTTGATTCTTGTCCGGAGCATAACTCAAAAAGTATGTAAGGTAGAATCATGAAACTTCACAGGTGGATAGATCTCATTATGGAGAGGTGCAGTGCACAAGAACCGTAACTCTGCCGATCAAATTTTTTGAGTTATTGCCCTTTGTTGATTTTCAAACTTGATTCTTGTCCGGAGCATAACTCAGAGTATTAAAGGTAGAATCATGAAACTTCACAGGTGGATAGCTCTCATTATGGAGAGGTGCAGTGCACAAGAACTGTAACTCTGCCGATCAAATCTTTTGAGTTATTGCCCTTTGTTGATTTTCAAACTTGATTCTTGTCCGGAGCATAACTCCAAAAGTATTAAAGGTAGAATAATGAAACTTCACAGGTGGATAGCTCTCATTATGAAGAGGTGCAGTGCACAAGAACTGTAACTCTGCTGATCATATTTTTTGGGTTATTGCCCTTTGTTGATTTTCAAACTAGATTCTTGTCCGGAGCATAATTCAAAATGTATGTAAGGTAGAATCATGAAACTCTACAGGTGGATAGATCTGATTATGGAGAGGTGCAGTGCACAAGAACCATAACTCTGCCAATCAAAATTTTTGAGTTATTGCCCTTTGTTGATTTTCAAACTTGATTATTGTCCGGAGTACAACTCAAAAAGTATGTAAGGTAGAATCATCAATCTTTACAGGTGGATAGATCTCATTATGGAGAGGTGCAGTGCACAAGAACCATAACCTTGCCAATCAACTTTTTGGAGTTATTGCCCTTTGTTGATTTTTACACTTAATTCTTAACAATGCCTATATCTCATGTATTTTTACACATACAGCCTTGATATCTCACACGTAGATACCTCCTATCAACATCATTCACAATTGATCATGATCTTGGACCTTGTGACCTTGACCTTGGAGTTTGACCTACTTTAATAAAAAATAAATCGGGCATATATCTCATGACCTATTACACATACAGCCTTGATTTTTCACTCATGGACACCTCCTACCAAGACCTTTCACAATTGACCATGACCTTGGACCTTGTGACCTTGACATTGGAGTTTGACCTACTTTTTAAAAACTTTAACCAGGCTGATATATCATGTCCTTTTACACATACAGCCTTGATATTTGACACATGGAAACCTCCGACCATGACCTATCACATATGACTATGACCTTAGATCTTGTGACCCTGACCTTGGAGTTTGACCTACTTTGAAAAAAAATAAACTGCGCCTATATCTCATGTGCTATTACACATGCAGCCTTGATATTTCAAACGTGGACACATCCTACCAAGACCTTTCACTTTTGACAATGACCCTGGACCTTGTGACCTTGACCTTGGACTTTAACCTACTTTTATAAAAACTTTAACCTAGCTGATATATCATGTCCTTTTTCACATACAGCCTTGATATTTGACACATGGACACCTACGACCAAGACCTTTCACATTTGACCATGACCTTGGACCTTGTGACCTTGACCTTGCTGTTTGACCTACTTTTATAATACATTAACCTGGCCTGTATTTAATGTCATTTTACACATACAGCATTGATATTTCACACATGGTCACTTCCAACCAAGACATTTCACTTTTGACCATGACCTTGGACCTTGACCTTGAAGTTTGACCTACTTTTAAAAAACTTAAACTAGGCCTATATCTCATGTCCTGTTACCTATACAGTCTCGATATTTTACACATGGACACATCCTACCAAGACCTGTCACATTTGACCATGACCTTGAATATTGCAACCTTGACCTTGGAGTTTGACCTACTTTTAAGAAGACTTAAACCAGGCATATATATCATGTCCTTTTACACCAACAGCCTTGATATTTCACACATGGATACCTCCAACCAAGACCTTTCACATTTGACCATGACCTTGACCTTGGCATTTGGCCTACGTTTAAAAACTTTAACCTGGCCTATATTTCATTTTACTTTTACATATACAGCCTTGATATTTTCACACATAGACACCTCCTACCAAGACCTTTCATATTTGACAATGACCTTGGACCTTGTTAACTTGACCTTGGACTTTGACCTACATAAAATGTAGGCCCTTGAGGGGGCATATATGTTTTACAAACATCTCTTGTTCTTTTCCCAAATGACAAGATTTTAGGGTGATCCAATTTGAAAGCTGCTGTAGACAACAAAATGAATGTTGATAAAGTTAGGATTTGTGTATGATATACGAGGGGCGTTCATTAAAGATTTCCCCTAACCTACTTCCAATAAGTATTCCGGATTTTCGTAATTCCGTCGTGATAGAGTTGTCGTTCATGCGGGACGGTATGCCGTCTTCCGGTGTCAATGTAAACAAGCCCTATCAGTGAGAATGAACCGCTACTGCATTTTTGAATGACATAATTTTGCGGATAGAATTGAAAATTTTGAACTGCACAAGCTTTATCGAAAGAGGCAAATACAAGAAGAGTTTGGATTCGTGTAATAAGTCGCAAGAATTAGAACCAAACATCGTATCTGGCCTGGGCCTACGGGTCCGAGTCTGAGAGACAGTAGGCTATCAGCCGAGGTGCGTAGACCGTTGGGATATTCCAATAGAGAAACCTCAGCGAAGAGAAGAAAGAGAAATCCCATCACAAAATAGTCACAACACACTAAACACTTACATATCAAAGTAGATCTAGTCTATTGAGACAGAAGGAGAAAATGCTGGTTATCAGGATGCTCTTAAATTTTGCCAAAACGTTTTAAAACATTTTCTCTTTATATATAAGTGATATTCATCAAAAACCAGGCCTTGTTTGGGAACGCTAAATAACAAACAAACAATGAATTACATAGATATACTCGAACGAAATAGCAAAGTTTTGAGAGAAAGGAAAAAACATGCTGACTTTGCTTTCTCTCAATATAAATTTCTTATTCTGCAATCTACACCAAACTTTTCTTCTTAGTAGATCTATTCTGTTTTCGATAGAAATCGTTTTCCGACAGTGAAAAACCGTGTGGAGCGGAATGTTCTTTCAAACAATAATTATTACAGATTATTCGTTTAGAAAAACTCGCTCACAGCGTACATGTATATACATGTATCTTTATTCCCCACAGTTGCCCCTCTTTTCATTTCTATGACGTCATATTACTAGAGTAAGTAACGCAAAGTCATGACGTCACAAATCGACACTGGCCTGATTTGAGGCACTCCACGGGGAAAAATATTTTCAATGATAACCTATCATCGGATTGTGGGAGATTTCTTTTGTTATAGATCTCCGAATGGTTTGAAAATTATGGAAAGTGCAGAGGTGCTATTAGATTCCATTATTAAGTTACAATAAAAATCATTTTCATTTAATTACTCATTGATTTGATGAAAATATTAAAGTTTGCGCTTGTCCTACAGGCAAATGGAAGTAAACATACCGTCCCGCAGGAACGACAACTCTGTATTACCGGAATTACGAAAAGACCCAATAGAGAATTGAAACTTTGAGCAAATATTAATCTTTCCCTACATGGCCTCTAGCCAGAGAGACAAAGTTCTGCCATTGTTTAATGCAGGTTTGAAGACCTGTTCTGTAGAACACCGTAGATTGTGCCCGAAACCTTGCATTGACATTATGGTTGCATCATCAATGACAGACTTTGAGCGCCCAGGATTCGGACTGTTTCCACAGACTTACGTCCACACTTGAACTGAGTATACCAGTGTTTGACAAAGTCATATGATGGGACATCATCCCCTAAAAACTTCTCTCATTTCATCAAATTCCTCCTTTAGAGTGCGACCTTTCAAATACAGGAATCTGATGACTGCTTGCTCCATCACGCTACCTTACTTAACTTAAGCACACGGAAATGAGAGACGCATTACATTTCAGATCTGCAATTTTTCATGTGACCTATAGAGGTATACGGTAATGTATGTGTACAATTTCAGCTTCCTCCCTCAACTGAAAGTAGGTCAGGGGAAATCTTTAATGAACGCCCCTCGTAGCTCAGAAAATATTGAGACAAAAAGAGAAACTGCTCATTATCAGCAGTTTCTTCCTTTGTCTTGATATTTTCCCAAATCTTTTCTAATAGGCACATCAAAAGCATGTTTTATTTGGGAAAGGGTTAAACACAGAATTAGGACAGATTGTTTAATTTTCATAATCTGGTATGTTTTTGTTATCATTGCAGGGACACAATATGGATGATATTGTGATGTCTTACATTACATACATAATGAATACGTCAATAAGGAAGAAACCATCATATGCTGGAATTGTGGTCGGTGAATCAAGCTGTTGATCAATCAGATCAGATTCTTGTACAACTTTAGAATCATATGTTCTATAAAAATCAAACATATTGTAATGTTAACAAAAGTAGACTCATTATGAAGCAAGGATTTGCTTGTGCACATTTTGGCACATTTCATCCGCAAGGCCATGTATTTTCCAAGGATTGGATTTTATCTCACCTGAGTACAAAGCAGAGAAAACTGACAAGACAGAAGAAATTTCTGATAACAAGTAATTCCTCCTTTTCCTTGCCTCATGTGTTCTTAATATGACTTGTATGATGAAAATATGTTCTTGTTCTTCATTTTATATCAATAATTTTGTCATCTACATTTTCCTTCAAATTTGAACCAGACTAAAAGTTTGTTGTTTGGAAAAAATGATTTCAAACCAAAGTTCCATAATTGTTTTCTAAACCTAATGCCTTATTTGTGGCATTTCATTTAACCATTTAGGTGGTACATTCTTACAATGTCTAATTGAGCACACGACCTTTAATGTTTGGATCTTTTCATTGGTTAGAACATCTCCATGAAGGAAAGCTCTTTTTCTCTTACAAGCACCTTTGGTGTGTGTATCTTAAACCCTTTTCCAAACAAGGCCTGGTTTTGACGTCCTTAGTAGAAATGGTTTTGGGAAAACATTGAGAAAAAAAGAAGAAAATGATGATCAGCAATTTCTTCTTTTTCCCTCAATATTTTCTAAACTACCCCAAGCACAATTTCTTCTCAGGTTATCAATTTTTTTGCTGTCTGCAACTGCTTTCTAATTGCAACCATCTTTGATTATGCAAATGTTGGAAAGGGTTTAACCCTTTCCCAAACGACAAAATATGTAACTTTTCCAATTAGAAATCCACTGCAGACATCAAAATGGACATTGATAAAGGCAGGATTTGTGTAAAATGTAGCACAGAAAGTATTGAGACAAAAGGAGAAACTGCTGGTTATCAGCAGTTTCTTCTTTTGTTTCAATGTTTTCCAAGACTTTTCTTTTAGGGACGTCAAAATCATGTCTTGTTTGGGAAAGGGTTAATATATTTTGTTTTTTGTAATTTTAGTTGTAATATAATTGGAGGAAGAATCTTTTGTACTTGCACATTAAATAAATGTCAAGTTAGCTTTAAATGTCTTACAAGTCTACATCTATAAATGTAATTTCTGTGAAAGAATTTCCCTCATATTAAATAAATTGTAGCCCTTTAAACTTAAAAACATTTCGTCGGTGTAAATGCAAAACCTCGTATGTCGATTCTTGCAATTTTCAAAGTACAAAATTGTGTGCCCAGTTTAGAAAATTCTCGCAGGTTTTGAGATATTTTGACTGATCAGTATTAATGACACATTATTTGTGAACAATATATCAAAATTTCATGTGAAACATTTTAGTTTTTAAACTTTTTTCCCTCCCCTTTAAAATTTTCCAAAAACAAGATACGAGGTTTTGCATTTACAATGACGATTTCTAAAATAATATCAATGATGCAAGCAGTTTTGAAATCAAGTTTCATTCCCACATAAAGACTCTTTTTGACTCTCCAAAATATAGAGGCTTTGTAAAACATTGACACAATGTTTCTATCAAGAAAGACAAAAAGTGTAAAACATTCAGTCACTTTATAATTAATAATTGTCATCTGCAACATCTTTGAATTTGGACCAGACTAAAATTATGCTGGGTTATAATGGATTAAAAGGTTTATTAATGTGTTTTTGTTGTGTCGACTTTGTATTCTATATATTTAGAGAGAAAAAATAAATGTCTATGACAAATTTAAAAAATTAAACGAGACTTACCTTGGTTAAAGTCGATGTTTGATTTTAATGTCATTACATATTTGTGACTTAATGCCACCCATGTTATTCAAATATGTTACAGCTGTAGTGTTGTCTGAAAAAATTTTTACATGCTTGCCCTTACAGTCAGTTTCAAAGGATTTTAATCCATTATATACGGCCAATAATTCCAACGCATTAATGTGGTATGATTTTTCAGTGTCACGCCATCTACCGCCTGTTTTCTTAGTTCGTAATGACGCCCCCCAGCCATCTAAGGATGCATCAGTATAAATTTCAACCTCTGGAGGGGGGCGTGAAATTTTTCTGTCTTGTTTTTCAACATTTTTGACCCACCAATTTAATTCTTGCTTCATTTTGCTTGTTATTTTCATGTGACTATCATAATTACCCTTGGCGTCTGCTAGAGCTATATTTTTTGCTTTTTCTAATGTTCTATAATGTAATTTCCCAAAATCAACAGCAGAAAAACTAGCAACGATTAAACCAATCACTTTTGAAACCTCACGGATTGTTGTTAGGTCTTTAGTTTCCAAAGACTTGCATGCATTGATAATAGATTTCTGCCTATTTACAGGCAGTGTGACCCTCATTTTTAAAGAATCAATTAAATTTCCTAAATATAGTAGATTTGTGGTTGGGATCAGCACTGACTTTTCGTTATTAATCATGAACCCTACTTGTTTCATTAAATTTTGTGTTGATAGAATATTTTCTTCACACTCTGTGAAAGATTCACCGCAAAGAATACTGTCATCAATAAATCCCGAGTTTACATGACCTTCCTGTCTTAATTTTGAGTATATTGGCTTTAACAGTTTTGTAAAAAGTCTCGGTCCTTCGCTAATACCATTCGCTAGGCACGTATATTGGAAAATTTGATTTTTCCATATAAATCGGAAATATTTTCTTTGTTCCTCCGCAATTGGTACAGAATAGTATGCATGACGCAGGTCTATTGATGCCATATATGTTCCCTGATTTACCAGTGTTAATGCTTTCTCAAACGTTTCCATTTTGAAATGGGTATATGGAATAAATTCATTCAAATGTTTTAAATTTAATACCATTCTATATTCCCCATTCTTTTTTGCTCGCAGAAAAATTGGTGACAGTATTTGTTGCTCGCTAGGTTGTTCCCTGGTTATGACACCCATATTTAACAATTTGTCAATTTCCTGGTCGATAATCATTTGTTCTTTTGAGTTAAACTCATATTGTTTGCGATTGTTTTGGAATTGTTCATGATCAATATTATCTAAACAGAAATGACAGTGCTGAACTATATCTAAAATCTCCTTATCGGAAGTCAGTTTTTTCCATTCATTTAAATAGTCTTTTAAGCGGCCTGCATGAAATAAATTTTCACTCACCTTATCTAATGTTTGTAACCTTGACGGGCTCCCCGTCCCCAGTTTTTTGTTTGTTGTTGGGGTGGTATTGCCGTACTACGTGCAGAGGGGAAACCTCTGCCTCCTCTGAATCCGCCTCTTTGACGGAAATTTCGGAATCCCCTGTTAAACGACCCCCTAATCGGTCGAGCTGTGAACATCTTGTTACTTATTTTCGAACAATCTTCGATCTCTTTGGCGGTTTTTGATACGTCTTCACCAAACAATAAACTCGAAAAAGGTCTATTGTGATTACAAAGATGACTGTAATCTTTGTTCAATTGCGGCCTGAGGAAATCTTTACGCGCAAGGTTTATTTGTCGGTTGCAGTGTCCCATCAGGGCCAACGCACTGTTGCATTCTTCTATAATCAAGCCAAATCTTTCCACGAAGTCGTCTTTTGGACCTTCTTTTTGTTGATTCATGTCAATGAGTTCATGCTCCATTTTGGCCATATTGTCCATCATCTTAGCGATAATCGTCGCCGACTTCACAACAGACGTCTCAATTGTCTGCATTTTCTTATCTGCTGACCTCGCATGGGGGGAGACCGCATCCCATATAAGTGGGTTAGTTTGGACAACTACAAGTCCTGCACAATTACCCGGTCGGGCATTCATTTCGTCTTTTACCAAGTCCTGGTAACGATCTTCATCAATACCGTTACGGAAGAGGTCCGTAATATTTTCCGCAAGAGATTGGTCAATGTCTTTGTCGACCCTTTCTGACGTTTTGAAACGCTTGTTCATGTCTGTGAATCTACTGTTTGGAGTCTCATCAGTTGGACTGTCACAAACTTTTCTTTTGATTTGTTCTGGGCCACTAAAAGTGTCCTGCATTCCATCATCCTGCCATTCCAGGTCATATTGGTACTCATTTTCATCATATTCGTATGATTGCATTTTCTTAACCACTTCTGCTAGTTGGTTATTTTGATGGTTTATTTTCTTATCCTGTTCCGCCATTCTGGCATTTTGTTTTTCAATTGAACCCTGTAGGGAGGAAATTGCTTCCAGCAATTTTGAATTCGTGTCGTTTAACACATTCCTAACTGACTCGTCAGTGTTCTTTTTTGTTGCTTTTCGTTCTGGTTTTGGTTTGTCGTCAATTTTTGTTTTACTGGGTTCCGCCATGATTATGAATAATGTACTTGAACACCACGTGCTCGCGGAACAACTGAGTTTTTAAACAAATATCGGCCGACTACGTCGCCCTATAAGCGTCAATGTCACGAAACAAGTAAATATACGATCTACGACCGTATGTTACACACTAATCCCGAAGGAAAAAGCACTAATTATCAATCTACGATTGAATTTTGTTCCCGATTTTCGCATTGACGCTTTCGTGATCCGCCATTTGCAACAACTGATCTGCGCATGCGCAACACATCTCATTTAAGAACCGAACGGAATTTTTTTACGAAAAAGAATTTAATGTCAACATTAAATTGGATATAATTATATACATAAAATAATATATATTTTATATGTATTTATTATTTTTGTAATAAAATATTAAATCTTAAGTATGCATGTTTGTGTTTATGAACTGAATACTTTTTCTATTATTCACCATATTGATGTATGGTTATAACTATTTTTAGCTCACCTGAGCACGAAGTGCTCGAGGTGAGTTATTGTGGTCACTTTTTGTCCGGCGTCCGTCCGTCCGTCCGTCCGTCAACATTTGGGGTGTTTACACTCTAGCATCCACAAAAGTTACTTAATCTTGATCAAACTTGGCCAAAACAAGTATGATCATAAGTTCTCGGACAAGTTCGATTATGGGCCTGATCGGACCAGAAAGTGTGGAGTTATCTGCCCTTGAATGTCAAAAAATGCTGTTTTTTAGTTTGTTTACACTCTAGCATCTACAATTATTGATCAATCAAGACAAAACTTAGACATAATGTTGGAGACCATAAGATCTGGGATGAGGTCAATTTTCAGTCTGATCTGACCAGAAAGATGAGAGTTATGTGCCCTTGAATTGGGCAAAATTGCCTCTTTTTTGCTGTATTCAAAAAGGAGTTAATCTAAGGGAAGGAACTCTGACACTACTTTTCTTCAGTATAAGTAGAGTTATCTAGTTTGATAGAGGTTACACTCTAGAATTCCATTACCAAACAACAAAATTTTAGCCTAGTCCAAAATCATAGGTGTTGCAGACGACAAGTTCCATTGAACAAAATTTAACATTTTTTGGTCTTTCTTGGTAGAAAACATTGTGGGTAATGAAGAAATTGCTTGTCACAATGTTTTCCAAAGCCTTTATTTTGTGGGGAATCCAAAAGCGCCAATGTGTGGGAAAGGGTCAATCAAGACAAAACTTGGACACAATGTTTGGGACTATAAGATCTCAGATGAGTTTGATTTTCAGTCTGATCTGATCTGAAAGTCAAGAGTTACGTGCCCTTGAATTTGACAAAATTGACATTTTCGGCTGTTTTCAACCTTTTTTACACTCTAGAATCTACAATTATTAATCAATCAAGACAAAACTTGGACACAATGTTTTGGACCATAAGATCTGGGATTAGTTTGATTTTCAGTCTGATCTAATCAGAAAGTCAAGAGTTATGTGCCCTTGAATTTGACAAATTTGCTGTTTTTTACTGTTTTCGGCTTTGTTTACACACTAGAATCTACAATTATAGACCAATCAAGACAAATCTTGGACACAATGTTGGAGACTATAAGATCTCAGATAACTTCGATTTTCAGTTTGATCTGATTAGAAAATCAAGAGTAATGTGCCCTTGAATTTGATAAAATTGCTGTTTTTTGGCTGTTTTCGACCTTGTTTATACTCTAGAATCTACAATTATTTATCAATCAAGACAAAACTTGAACACAATGTTGGGAACCATAAGATCTCATATGGGTTTGATTTTCAGTCTGATCTGATTAGAAAGTCGAGCGTTTTGTGCCTTTGAATTTGACAAAATTGTTGTTTTCGGCTGTTTTCGACCTTATTTACACTCTGGAATCTACCTTTATGGATCAATCTAGACAAAACTTGGTCACAGTATTAGGGACCATAAGATCTGGGATTAGTTTGATTTTCAGTCTTAACTGATGAGAAAATCGAGAGTAATGTGCCCTTGAATTTGATTAGATTGCTGTTTTCGGCTGTTTTCGACCTTGTTTATACTCTAGAATCTACAATTATTTATCAATCAAGACAAAACTTGGATACAATCAGGGCTACAGATAAGTGGAGATGACATACCAACATTGTTTTTTCGAATTCAAATCCTATGTTGTGGGTACTCATTTGAATCGTCTCAACGAGACGATACAAATGAGTACCTACAACATAGGGTTTGATGATCACTGACAGCATTATTGCAGTTTGATAAGTCACCACCCCCTCTTATCTGGAGCCCTGTACAATGTTTGGCACCATAATTTAGATCTCGGATGAGTTAGATTTTCACAACCTTATTGATCATAAGTTCTTTTTCAGTCTTAAAGTAATAGATATTAATTGAATTGAACAAAAGTGTTGCTCATATCATTTAGGTTCAGGTGAGCGATATAGGACCATCATGGTCCTCTTGTCTCCTTTGACGTCTTTGATAAATGCAGACAGAAGAAGAAACTGCTTATAATCAGCATTTTCTCATTAACCCTCAATAAGTTCTGTGCTATAACAGGTTAAAAGCGTTGGAAAACATTGTGGCAAATTAATAAATTGCTTGTTACAAGCAATTTCTTCATTCTCAACTGTTTTCTACCTCAAATGACTAAAACATGTAAAATTCCATTCACCTGTCTTGACCGTTTGGGTTTGGAAAAGTTTTAAACATAGAGAAGTAACGTTATAAAGTAACGAGACGCATTTTATGCAATTCGTATTAATGCAAAACCTCGTAACTCCAGAATTAATCAAGCTAGAGTTACGAGGTTTTGCATTGACAACGACGAATTGTTATCTGTGAGTACATGAGGATCAATGATAATTGAATTTGTTTACATTTAGATTAACCCTTTCCCAAACGACAAAATTTTAGGCTGATCCACTTCAAGAACTGCCACAAATTATAAAATGGATGTTATTAAAGATAAAATTTGTGTAAAATATGAAGCAGAAAATATTGAGACAAAAGGAGACACTGCTGGTCATCAGCAGTTTCTTCTTTTGTCTCAATGTTTTCCCAAGCCTTTTCTATTAGGGACGTCAAAACAAGAGCTTATTTGGTAAAGGGTTAATCTATTCCCACATATTGACGCCATCTGACGCTCCACAAGATAAAGGTTTTGGAAAACTTTGTGGAAAATGAAGAAATTGCTTGTCACAAGCAATTTCTTCATTTCCCACAATGTTTTCTACCCCCCCCCCCCCCCAAAAAAAAAAGACCAAAGATTGTACATTCTCATAGTCTGAAATTGTCGTCTGTATGATCTTTGAATTTGGAACAGCCCAAATTTTTGCTGTTTAGGAAAGAGTCGATCTAATCAGTATTAACTACGGGGACATAGTCTACATTTACCCTTACCTGACGACAAAACTTTAATCTGGTCCAAATTGAAAGGTGTTGCAGACAACATGATAAAAATCTAACCACTTTTAACCCTTTACCAGACGGCAAAACACATTTGGACCAGTCCAAATTCAAAGATGTTGCAGACAACAATTTCAAGTGAATGGATTTTTTTGTCTTTGTGAGTGGAAAAACATAATAGGAAATTAAGAAAGTGTTTGTCACAAGCAATTTCTTCATTTTCCACAATGTTTTCCAAAACTTTTCTTGATGGGACGTCAAAAAGCGTCAATGGGTGTAATGGTTAATTTCCAGAAAAGGTTTTGTCGACCTTCGGGGTAAATTGATATCATAAACGTTAGCCCAAAATGAGTTGATACCGACAAGGATTCTGTCGCATCTAGATTTGGGTGCAAGTTTTATCATTCTTCGCCCGATCGCTTGTCTGGACAAAATTAACCGCTCGCCAAACGATACAGGTCTGGTGTTGATGTCCCTAATTGAAAAAAAAATCATTGAAACAAAAGAAGAACATGTTGATCATTAGCATGTTCTCCGTTTGTCTAAATATTGTATATGCTGTCATTATGCACATTGTGAAAAGCAATTATGTTTATCAGAATGTCTTTTGTTATCTGCAGGATCTTTCAAGTTGGGTGAGTCTATGTTTTAGTTACTAAAGGATAGTCGATGGTTGTTAAAGCAGTGGTTATGGCGATTTTGGTGTTTCAACATGTCGTTTTCCGCCTTTCGCTATTTTCCGTCCTCTAACGAACCGATAATTTGTTGATAATTAGGGTCAAAGTAAACCCTTTTCATACCATCGCAATTTATCAGGGTGCCCACTGGTCAGGGAAAAGTCAGTGAAATTTGTATTTTCTTCAAGGTCAGGGAAAAGTCAGGGAATTTTGAAAAATGGTCAGGGAAATCTGAACAGCTTAACAAGTCAGGGAAAAGTCAGGGAATTTTTGAAGAGAAGAATATTGAACATCTTCAGAGAAGGTTGAAGAAATATTGATACTAAGAGGGTAGTTACATGTACATTGTGTGGTGTGGTATGTGTATTAATACTTGCTCAGCTGCAAGGACTGTGTACCATTTGGTTTTAATTGCTTTTGAGTTTGATGATGTCAGTGTAACTTGATTTAGGTCATAATACCATCTCCTTCCAAATCACTTGGATAATTACCATTGTCTTCGTTCAGTGACATTTTGATGTCAAGTGAAAAAGGCCCTCAAATATATCCATTATCACAAGTTTCCTACAAACATTCATTAGTTACACTTGTACCTGATTGATAGAAAATCAATTTTAGCACAAAGCTGGTTTTAAAATGCTCTAAAAGTGCAACACTTGAGCATGCAGTATGTCAAAAATGTACATTAAATTGTGCTTATAACAAACTGTTCACACATGCACAGAGGTATCCATTTTTGTCCAGAAAATGACTGAAAATAACTACTTAACAGAATACATTTTAAGTGAAAGTAAATGTGAAAGGCTATCAGTGCAGGAAATTTTGATTGGAATGTATATAGTTAAAGTAAGGGCCTTGTTAATTGGTCAGTTAATGATTAAGATGGAAAAAGGTTGGAGTGGAAGCAAATTTGTCCTTTAAACACCTTTCATGAGAATGATGCTCACAGAAAGTTGTTTGAAACAGTTTAAGTAAGGCAAAGACAAGTATTTCTCATTTTCTCTTATGTATTGAGGTGTTCATTTTAAAGCTCAAGTCATAACTTCAACCATAAGTATTAACATTTCAATTGTTGTCGAAGAAAGTGTATTTAATTATTTCAAGCAGGACAAATGAACTTTTTCTCTTCATCATGTTAAAAAAGTTTAGCATTTTAAGGATTCTACTAATACACCTAAGTTCAACCATCACATTTGAATTGTTATTGTTAGAAATCTTAATAAATAGCGGATTGATCAGACTGCTTTAGGGGGGAAATGAGGCCATTACGCGCGAAAAAAGGTCAGGGAAAAATGAATTTTGGTCAGGGAAAAGTCAGTGAAAAGTCAGGGAATTTTATTCCAGATGAAGGGTGGGCACCCTGTTTATGTTATAGACTAGCTTATCCCCATACAAAAGAACGACGTCTTTCATATTCAAGCACCGAAATTAAACTACTTCGCTTAACGCACTTTTTGTCAAGAATTCTGTCATGATAAATTGCCATATTGTTTAATACATTGTCAAAACATGATACATTTTATTAAGGACTTCTAAAGCAATGTCATATATATAAAATTGTATTGTTTGTACTTGATATTTCTCAAAGTTGTAGAAAAATATCAAAAACACCTAAGCTTTATTTTCACATTATAGAAGAAAGATCTTTGTGCATTTTTGTACATAAAATGTTTGGCATTTTCGAAAAGAATATCTGTTTTGAATAAAAAGTTGTCAAGAAACAGAAACGCACAGATAGGCAAATAGAGGATAAGGTCATGCTACATGTATAAGCCGTTTGATAAAATGATGACTAAAAGTGAAGATGAAATTTTCGAAAATCACAATCAATTAATCGAAAATCGGATTAACATTTTATCTATCTTGAAACGTATTAACCTATAGATGTTAATTTACGATTTTATACTGTTTTAGTTTGGACATGTTTACAAAAGGGGGCGTATTTCAAACAGGAGTTTTAATTATTTTAGTGTTTGGATATTGTTTTGGTCTTGTGTACGGACAAAGTTTAAAATCGGGCGGTAAGTAAACTTTAACCCATTCCCAAACAAGACCTGGTTTTGACGTCCCTAGAAGGAAATGTTTGGGAAAACATTGAGACAAAAGAAGAAATTGCTGATAATCAGCAATTTCTCCTTTGTCTCAATATTTTTTGGTGCTACATTGTACACAAATCCTGCCTTTATCAACATCCATTTTGACGTCTGCGGCGGATTTCTAATTGGAAATGTCCAAATTTTTGTCGTTTGGAAAAGGTTTTATCGTTCTCTTCTTCATTTAACGACCTTGATTTTCCCCTTTCCCAAAATGGAAAAATTATGGAATGTTGCTGGTTCTCATCACCGCCTTCTTTTACTTCTATGTTTTCAAAAAGCTCGTATCCTATACCCATGGTCAAATACAGTCTAAAAAAGATCCATATCGCTAATTTACAGTTGCTACATGTAACGAAGAAGCCGTTAGAGAACAATATTGATCTTGATTAGACTGTGCGTATGCAGAGGCTGATCTGGATCTATGTTGTTCATATGCATGTTAATGACATATTGGCTTTTTATCTAGACCCCGGCTGTTTATATAGCTATTTATTTTCATTCATAGGTAGCCCAAACACAACCGCAACAGCAGAAGCATCACCAGTATCAAGTTCAACCGACTCTGAAAATATACTGAATTCACAGACTTCACAACAAAATGAAATAACTACGATTGAAACAAAAGAGACTTCTTCAAACACTACGTCACGCGATTCTACAGGTTCTCTGCCATCGTCATTAACTCAATCTACAACGACATCAATTAACACACCATCTAAAAAAAGTAGCACATCGCCATCAGCCGTCATAACATCTTCATCTAGTCCATCCAGCTCAACAGCGACAAAGCCAACAACCCCAACGTCATCAACAACGCCCAGTGCAACAACTTCAACAACAACGACAACGACGACGCCACCAACACCACCACCAACAACAACAACCACTACAACAGATTCCACGCATACAACATCGACTAAACATAGAACGGAAACCACTCCCAATACTACTTCTGCAACCACGTCATTTTTTAAAACTACAACACCGATTACATCAAGTGCTCACATTCAGTCGAAAACTAGTCCATCTCCATCCTCAACCAGGCCTGCTAGAAAATCAACAGGCAAAAGACAAACAACAAGACCGAGTTCACCTACTTCAAGGCATACTTCAAGAACAAGTTCACCTAGTTCGGCAACAATGACGCCCGCACCTTTCTCTGTCACTTCATCGTCATTTACATCTATCTCATTGTCTACAAATGTTACTTCGTTCATACCTACAAATTCAACCAAAGCACCTGGTAAGAATTAGGATAATCCACACCTAATGAGGTTCACGTGACGTCGGAATTGTTTGGACGACGTCGTAAAACATTCGGCGGTGGACCGTTCCACCGCCGAATGCTTACGACGTCGCTCGAAAGCGTTCGGATCTAAAACAAATGTCGCACAAAAAACCGACGTCATGTGACAACTTTCTCTGTCACTACATCGTCTCTAACATCTATGTATTTCCATGTCTACAAATGTGGCTTCATTCATACCTACAAATTGCACCACGTCACCAGGTTAGTCATAATCTGAAACGACTTTCCATACAAAAACAATCTGAAAATTCAAAATTCGTTGTTGTAGACTCTAGAAGTCAGTATTGTGTCCAACATACCAAGGGTATCGTCAGAGTCTGTCGTTACTCTTTATTCCAGTGAATATTGTGACGATTTCTCTTTTGTACACTTCTTTTCAACTCTGTCACATGTTTCTTTGAATTTTATTGTTGCGATTATTTTATTTTCTTATTCTTGAAGCTTTATCAAAACCCCTGGGATGGGGTGTGGATTATATACATAATATTCTTTAATCAACTGAAAACAGGCACTTGTTTTGACAAGGGTTAAATCTTGTCGTTTTTCATTTCAGATGATTTCAAACTGACTTCTGGAGAGACTATTGGAATCGTGATAGCACTTGTTCTACTCTTGGCTATTGCAACATTTGTGACCATTCTTTTGAAAAAGAGGTAAGAAAGATTGCTGAATGTATTCCACCCATCATTTAAGATACCAAATACTTTCCTCAGCTTCGTCTATAGATCTTTGAACCTTAACCCTTTCTAAAACAAGACCTGGTTTTGACGTCCCTAATAGAAAAAGGCTTGGCAAAACATTGAAACAAAAGAAGAAACTGCTGATGACCAGCAGTTTCTCCTTTTGCCTCAATATTTTCTATAATTCTTCCTGCACAAATCCTGTCTGAATCCACACCCGTTTTGATGTCTACAACGGCTTTGAAATTGGACCACCCTAAAATTTTGTCGTTTGGGAAAGGGTTAAATTGTCGAGGTTACCCAGATGAAATCCGGATAATCTCGCCAATGTCCGTCATGACGGATAACGACGCAGTTGTACAATAAAGTAGTACGCAGTGTGTGTTATCTAATGAAGACAGAAATACACTGTCATGTATATTAATTCAAAATTTAGTTATGATAGTTTAGTTTAGTTATGATAATAAATGCAGCTGAAATACCTTTCTTTTAGCCTAATATAAAAGTCTCGGTAAAAATTCCAGTCGATCTATTGTTGTTAATACAATTTTTCAAAAAGAATGATTTTATTTGCAAAGTAATAAATAAATTGCTTATTTTTCTTGCCAATATACCGCTGTTTTTTCTTCAAGAAGATATTAAATAAACTTCAGCTAAAAATAAGTTGTAGTTACGGGGGTTTTCGAAAAGAGTAACGGTATCAAGTAGCATTTTGAGAAAAGAAAGCGATTTGTTCGACAATGAGAAAATTATTTTCCGACAAAAACTAATACCGGTATATTTTTCAGGAAAAAATCCTACAGAGTTTGTTCAATGCAAGTGTGCTACCGGTGCTTCAAATTTAAAAGACTTCGAACTTCGTCAACAGGAAGTCATGGACCGCTTACACCAGATGACGCAACTTCTGTTGATATCTCAGCAGCCAATCGGGATCGAGAACTCTTCTCTATTGGAGATCAAGATGGCGGCGAGGATGGTCGGCCATCTTTTAGCCGCCATGATTCAGACGATGATTATTTTTATGATGAAATATTTGATCGATCAGCATTTCAAGATCGGAGAACTGTTCAGACAAACAGACATCTGACTTTATCTAGGGACGAAGAACTAGACGATTTTGACGGAGAATTTGAAATTCCAGATTTGGAATTTAAACGACCATTCAGCAGAATATAGTTGTCAACCATTAACAAACTATAAATGTCAAATAGGCTACGAGGGGTTTATCAAACAGGCAATGAAAATAGTTTTTGGGCATATCTCAATGACGAGAAGGGTAAAACGCATCAATATATTTCAACTAAGTTGACATGCAGTGCAGATGTTAACTGCATGATTTGTAATTTTATAGTTTGGAACAAATAATTACCTAGAACCGACATAAAAGACAGAAGCAATCTTGTGGTATCGTAAGATGGACGTTCCAATGTATTTTCAACGTAAACGCCATCGTACACAACATTGAATACTAGAGACAACGGCAATCAATTTCAGACACCCTAGTTATCATGGTTATGGTTATAAGGTATATTGTGCATAGAACCGAAAAGATAAGATGACGATGGCATAATAATAACCAGAACATAATTTTCGCGGTGTTTGGGTCTTTGCAGTACTCCTTCCAATTACTGAGCTCTGTGTGAATAAGACGGATAACTTGAGGTTGTTAACCTTTTCCCAAAGGAAAAAATATTGAGGTGGTCCAATTTAAAAGCTGCTTCAGACAAACAGAATGTATATATTGATAGCGTATTTGTGTACGAAACAGCTCATGAAATGTTAAGGCAAAAGGAGAAAATGCTGATCATCAGTATTTTCTTCTTTTGCCTTAATTTTAACTATGCCTACTTTCTTAGAGCCGTCAAAACTAGATCTTGTTTGGGAAGGGGCCATTACGGATTCCAATGATGAGAAAGCAGAAATTTGAGTATACGGATGGAAAATGTCCACTCAGAATTTCAGAAAATCACTAATATTTTTGTTGATAGATCTACTTGACCAATTTGAATTCGATTTTAAGCAGAAAAAGGTTGGAAATGCCAAGAAAAAGCTGCACATGGTCGATCAGCTGATAAAAAGTTACTGAAGGTCAACCACAATTTTGGTTGATCTTCAATAACTTTTTTATCAGCTGACTTTTGAAAAAGCCACCGCGTCCATCTTATGCGCGACGTCTGTCCGCCTTCTCTGCTCCAAACCGAACTCAAATCGGTCCCGTAGTAGTAAAGTTATTGAAAATTTTCTGAAATTGTTGTATCACGTGATTGTCCACCATGACATGGGCTGCAGTCTACCAATCACAGACTCCTGTGTAACTTTGTGCATACGCTCTGTTATTATTGTAGACTCTATTTAGGATGCTGTACAATTTTGGATCGTTTTCTTTAAGGTAGATTCGCATATGATGTCCCGTCGTACACTCTGGAATCGCCCCGTTGTTTCTATACTTGCAATTCATGCGGGCTGAAATAGGACAAATTGCTATTTAACCCTTTTCCAAACAATACCTGGTTTTGACGTCTTTAATGAATATTGCCTGGGAAAAAATGAAGCAAAAGAAGAAAGTGCTGATAATCATCACTTTTTCATTTTGGCTCAATATTTTCTGAGGTTAATTGTGCACATATCCAACCTTGATTTACAGTCATTATTTCTTTTTCAGCAGCTTTTTAATTGGACTACCCTACATTTTTGCCCTTTGGGAAAGGGTTTAACAAATATCATCCTTGGATACACTGGGTTCTGGGGTCTATGCTACATGTAGCACAGCAGACCCCGAGGTATCCGAGAATGAATGAATGTGAACATTGTGCAGAAGTTAGGCCCCTACAGTGAACTGAAATCATTCACTTTATAGCAAAGAAATGTATGTCGAAAGTGCTTCTTATCCTCATTTACTTCTTAATGGCTGAAAAAGTAAAGTTATCTAATAAGGAAGATATCTTCACCTTTTAACGAAAACCCCGTGAATGCGGCTTCTTTTAAGCTACAGTCATGAAGTTTTCGTTGAAAAGCAGCGATACTGGCATGTTTGAAGTAGTCTCGACGAAACATTGTTCTAAAAAACTTACCCAAATCAATATTTGCTATTCCATTAAACCAGACTAACGTTGCCTTCATAAAATAATCATACTCGTTATAGAGCTGGTGCCAGGTGCTACTTATAGACGCCATTTTGTATGCCTCGGATATCTCCGCCAGAATTTCTTCATCAAGACCACGTGTCATGATCGTTAACGCAAACTCTCGGATAAGATAATTTTCTTTTCCTGAAAAGTAATTTTCTGTTTGAGTAACAAATAGAGGAATCGTGATAATAATAATAATATTATTTTGATTAAAAACCTATATAACGCTGCTTTTCAACGAAAACCTCGTAACTACAGCTTGTTATAAGCTGCAGTTACGATATTTTCCTTGAAAAGCGACGTAAGGGCCTACCTTGAAAATTTAACCGATGCAAGGAACGACGACCACGTATGATGAAGGGGAATCTTAACATGATGTTAAACAGATGAAGGAACAAATAAAAGATGGCGAGATGTAGGCCTTTTTCAGATTCTGGACATTTGTCTTTTCTTCATTCAATCAACTATTTGGACAATCTCGATTACATCCTTATTTTTCGCAATGATAGGGCCTGCAAATAAACAGTGTTTTTTTCGGAAATTTCTCCTTTTATCTCAGAGCTGTCAATTTGACCATGGTCTATATCGACAACATTCCTATTGGCCTAAATAAGGAAATAGGCCCATACATACCATCGGATGGATTCCGACCTTCGCAGATGACATTGCTCTCTACAACAAACGTTCTGCTGAAGTTTCCATATGCTGAGAGAAAGTTGAATGGATAGTTTTGATTGTATGGGTATAAACTGGTCGTGCACCATTGAGAACAGTCGTATGTTATGTTTAACTCCGGGATGAATCTTTGTCGGATACAACTTGCTGGAAATGATAAAATGATATACTATATTAAAAACAACATGGCGTATATCTTATCAATAAAACAGAGCTGGCCAAGATAAATTATGGCAATAGGGAACAATTTTATCCGTTTAACAGTGACGTAATTTCGGACAAACAATAGTATTTCGTAGGTGTTGTTATAAAATCTTGTAACTACGGCTTGGATCAAGCCGTAGTTACGAGATCTTATGACAGCACCGACGGTTTATCAAAACATGACGGGTAACTAAGTCTATTTTTAGCACACAATTCATTGCCATTGAATCAAATAACCCTTTTCCAAACGACATAAATTGAGACTGAAAGCTGATGCAAGCTGTGATGTTCATAAAGATTAGTATGCGTACAATGCTGAACAGAAAACATTGAAGAAAAGATGTTGGTCATCTTGTTGTGTTCTGCTTTCGTCTCGATGATTTTGCAAGCTTTTATCTATGATGGACTTTACAACTTGGTCTTGTTTGAAAAAAGCGTTAACCGATCGTATTCATGATTGAATACGTTAGACTATGAATGTTTGCGATGTTTCACAAAAAAAATCAGGTTAAAATGGCCACATTGCGGATAAACTTTACATCATCTAAAGGAGTACCACAACCCAGCATAAGATACCAAACACTTCAAATCTTCGGACGTCATCCGTGGTAACGGAAATTGACGAGGATATCCCTCGTCAAATTCCATAGTCACGGATAACGTCCGGAAATCGACGTTTGTATCACTCGCTAATTTCCGTAGCCACAGATGACAGCAGAAGCTACTTACAGGAACATTGTGAGGGCATAGCTTGTAGCTCAGGAATAACATCTAGTGGTAAACTTCTGTAGTTGAATAAACCTACAGCACTGTTCTTTGCTAGTCGTATAAATATGTCCTTCGGCATGAAGCGTACCATGCGATGTATCAATCGAGCTGCCTTGAAAATAAATGAGCCAGGATCTGGAAAAACGTCCCTTAAGGCTTTTGAGCCCAACACAGCTCCGAATCAGCCTGTGCATACGCACAGTCTGATCAGGATCCATGTTGTTCTCTAATCGCTTCTTCGTGACATGTAGTAACTTAAAGAGAGCAGCATTGGTGCATATGGGACTCCATTTGACAACAGGCTGATCTTGAAACTCAATTTTGAAAAATGCTATAAGGGACGTTTTCCAGATCCCGGCTCAAATAGAAATACAGTCGACACTGTCAACATCGAATATGTCGAATCCTGCTTAAGTAGAAGTGATAATGAGTTCATGTCCTCATAAATGGATATTTATAAATGTTGTTTTCAAACAAATATAGCCATTTAAATATAGATCTAGTAGAAAAGGGGGAACATGCTCGTTTCGTTTTGAATATTTGGTGCGATTTGATATGATGTCTTCTTCGGGTCTGTTTTTCATAAGTTCTCTCAGAAAGACAATACCAAAAATAGCCTACAGTCGACACTCGTTATGTCGACATCGGATAAGTCGAATTTTCGCTTAAGTCGAAGTTTGAATCTGATCCCTTCTTCATCAATGGACATAATGTTTTTCAAACAAAATAATTTCGCACTCAATATAGCTATTGCAACATAGTAGGAAAAGGATAGAAATTGCTCGAAACGAGCAATTTCTTTCCTTTTCCTACTATATTTCAATAATAATCATACTAGATTAGTATAAAAAACAGTCAAATATCAACCTTATCGAAGCCGAACAAAATCGGATGAGTCGAACTCCGGATATGTCGAGGGATTTTGACGGCCCCTCCGACTTCGACACAACGAGTGTCGACTGAATGTTGAAGTCCGGGTTTCCGCCTAGACAGGCTCCCAGTTGGGGTTTCCAAGCATAAAAACGTACCTTTAACACGGAATTGTCATTCTCTAGTTCTCTCCCCATTATTTCTATGCTGTGGGGAAGAGACGTATTATCTGTGATGTCATAATCGCACTGAGTGACGTAATAATACGTGCCGGTCGTTGATTGGCGCTTCTGGCGATGGTTTAACAGTTCCACAGAATTCAAACCTCGCAGGTACTTGTCCGCCATGTTTTCCTTGTCAGTATAAATCCTTTCGCTCGCGAGATAACTTATCAGAATTCCCAATAAAAGGTACATCATCTTGTAAACTTAATTTCTATAAAAAAAAAAAAAAGAAAATTAACAGACGTGATCTCTAAATGCGTTCCATTGTGAAGCACAATTTGCAATTGATTTGGTGCGATTCCAGCTAATAGCATTTCTTGATCATGCGTGAGTGATAATTAAACGCTTTTATAGCTTTCGTTTCCGAAACAAATTTTGATGATGGTCCGAGTTAGAAGATTTTTTGACAACATATTGTGCATTATGTTTCGAAAATATGTATATTTAAAGATCAGTATTAGTATTAGGGGACAAGGAAAATATAACGTCCATCAGTATTATCTTTTTCGTCCAAACTTTCTGTATATTTGCACCTTTAAACCAGTCATTATTTGAGAAATGGTTAAATGGATTACTTTGATTATTGATTTAGTAATGGAAGCAACATTTAATATTATTTGAATTATTGAATATTCAGTAGAAATGTTTGTTGTACAGTATGCAATACATGCATGATTTGTTGTAGGGGGCAAAGGTTATGAAAAAGTATGCGTGGAATGCTTTCAATGTCACCATACCTAAGGAATAATGAGTATAGTCAAAATCTGAACAATTTATAACATTGACTCTGTCATTGTAGGCTGGCTACATCTTTGTGGAATAGCTCAGTCTTTGTGGCATAGCTTGAGCTTTTAGTCCATTTTAGAATTGGGGCCGCGGCCTTAGCGCAGTTGGTAGCGCATCTGACCCTCATTCGAGAGGTCCCGGGTTCGATACCCGGCCGCGGCCAATACCCTTTCTGACAAAATTGTCACCCACCAATGGGTTTGAAATCGTTAACCTAAGTGGGCGAGCAGCTGGAGGCTCGGTAAGGGTGTTGTGGTAGTACTGGTTTGAGAAACAACAGGAAACCATGGATAGGTGCTCCAGCCGCCGCGATATGACCCTGGTAGTTGAAAACGGCGTAAAACCCAAATAAACTCAAACCCATTTTAGAATTCGTTGATGGAGCCACAGTTAAAATTTGTTCAAATTTTGATTTTGCTCATTAATTCTTGTGGTGACATGGTAAGGGTTGTGCCATTGGAGAGTAGCATGGCGGGGGAAAGTTGGCTATTTTGTCTTGAAATCTACGAGCCGTGCACAAGTCTATGGTGTAAACATGAAGAACCACATAGGGTCATCACACGACAACAAAGACCCTGTAAAAACCCGGTCGAGTTGGAGGCCGACAGAATTAGGACAGACATATAAATGGTCGTAGTGGAGCATTACATTTAACCTTTTCGCTTTTAAGCGCCAAAAAAAGAAAAAACAATGAACAAACCAAGATGTACTTTTTCAAAAATCGTGCCACAGATACCGAGTCCCACGTGTAGTTTCCGAAATGTGTACAAGTCGGTATATAATATCTTTGGAAAAGTGCATGCGTTTTTGTGATATGGTTCATTTCTATTGAAGGAACAAACTCTAGATAATAGGCATCAAATTAAGGTAATCTACCCCTAATGAGATTCGCGCGACGTATGAATTATTCAGACGACGTCGAAAACATTTGGCGGTGGAACTTTCCACGGTGGAACTTTCCACCGCCGAATGTTCACGACCCCGCCAGAATAAGTTCGGATACGTATCGACGCCGCTCGAAAAAATCCGATGTTTTATGAATGTCAAAATGGCCGCATTACCGGTATTCTACCTTAACATCGGACAGCTCATTGAGTCCAAGCAGTAAGAAAGAAATAATGGTGCGGTTACCAAGTCAAAGTCATTCATTTTGACCTAAGATAGTTTCAAGTACTGTACCAGTAACTTACAATTACACAGGCTCCAACTGAAGCCGCGTTAATGAACAAACTTTCTATATCAAATAAAGTGTCTTTAGGGTAGTATACATGTACCCGTAATGTGGCCATTTTGAGATTCATAAAACATCGATTTTTTTTTTTTTTTTTTTTTTTTTTTTTTTTGAGCGGCGTCGTTACATATCCGAGCCTATTCGGGCGCGGTCGTAAACATTCGGTGGGGGTATCAATCTTTCACCAGTTTATACTAGCATGAACACGGTGGGGATTGTGCATGCTGGGATGGATAACGAATACGGACAAAAATAATCTCGAATCTTGTCAAATATTTTGCAATAACTCCTTTATTTCTTTGTCGATTTTCAAAAGGTCTGTTGCATGTACCCCGCCTTGAAAATCTCCTTCCTCGGATACATGGATTATTTGTGGTATCCTTTTAATTTTTCCAAAAATTGATCCCAACTGACCAGAAAACGAAATGATAACGACTACGGAAAAATAAGCCACGCTTCAGGTAGGAAATTGTGCAATAATTTTCTTATTTCTGTGTCAATTTTCAAGCGGTTTGTTGCATGTACCACGCCTTACTGAGCGCTTTCCTCAGGTGTATTATTTATTTGAAAACCCCCCATACTTTCCCCAAAAATTGATCCCAACTGACCTGAAAAACGATCAGATTTTTTGTCGTTTTTCTGGTCGGTTGGGATCACTTTTCGCAAAAAGTACAAACAGGTTTCGTGTAAAGCATACATCGGAGGAAAGAGCTCAGTACGGCGGGGTACATGCAACAAACCGCTTTTGAATTGAAATAAGGAAGATATTGCAAAATGCCTTACCTGAAGCGAGGCAAATTTGTCCGTAGATTTACCCATCCCAGCATGCACATTCCCCACCGTGATGAACATTTTGGCCAAAAATACAATATATGATTATACTGGTGTGATATCAAACAGCAAATGGATAGATAATTATATATTTTTATTAATCTATTTTATTCTTTGCCGATAACATGAAACATATGAATACTTTGACAAAATACATTGAAAATACAACATGCCAGACGGAAATTTTTTAGACCGGTCTAAATCCAAAGACGTTGTAGACGTCAATTTCAAATGAATGGAATTTTACAGTTTTGGTCTCTGTGTAGAAATAATTGTGGGGAAATGAAGTAAGTGCTTGTCAAGAAATTCCTTCATTTCCACTATATTTTTACAAAGTCTTTATCTTGTGGATGTCGGAATGCATCACGGTTTGGTAAAGGTTTTATTTAGTACCACTACCAATCACAAACTTCCGTATAACTTTGTGCGTAAGCTCGGTTATTATTGTAGACCCTATTCAAGATGCTGTACAACTTTGGATCGTTAGCTTTTAGGTAAAGTCTCATATGGTTATTTGTTGTACAGTCAGGAATTGCTCCGTTGTTGAAGAACTTGCAGTTCATCCGAGCTGAAAAAGAATGATAAAAATAGATTTATTTTTTCTTGCAATATTGCATAATAGTCCATAAAGTTCGAATGTTTTCAAAGAGCTCCTGAATCTTTAAAATTAGTAGATCTAACAGAAATACAGAAACATGCCCAATCTTACAATAGTTTTATAAATATAACAATATCCCATTTTTAGAATCTTACATGATACAAAAATCATCACGTACGTATATGCCTTTATAGATACGTACAAAAGCCCAAAGATTTTTTAAAAAAGAATTCTTTTGGAAAAGGTTATTCAAAGAATACTTACATAGATCTCTATTTGATACTCCGTTGAACCAGATTAAAGATGCTTTCATAAAGTAATCATGCACATTAATGAGCTGGAACCAAATATCTTTGTCTATAGCATTGGTATACGCCTCGGATATTTCCGCCAGAATTCCTTCCGACAACCCACGTGTCATTATTGTTAACGCATACTCTCGAACTAAATAGTTTTCACCACCTAGAAAATAAAATATTTTGCGTTAAAAACGCAAACTTAAGTTTGCACATGCAAGTAGTAACGAAGCAATAGAAAGGAATCATCTCGGATTCTAAAAAAGTTTCTAGATAGTCTGCTTTAGGTGAAGAACATAATTATGCTGTGAACATTTAGAGGCGTTTGATATATATCAACAGCCTTTTTTCTGCTTCTGTGTTAAAACTTTTTTTTTTCTTTGCCTTTTATTTTAACTATCGTAATTTGACTTTAACACACAATCAGTAAGAATAAGAATATACTGCAAGAAATAACTGTTACGATACCAACGTGACAGTGATCTGACTTGAACCATGCAAATACACGTAAAAATGAAGTTTATTGGTAGTCTAAGTGACTTTTTGCACCAAAAGAAGCCATTTTGACTGTAAAATTAGAAAAGAAATGGCCAACGTAGACCTACCTCCTGATGGGTTAAATCCCTCACACATTACATTGCTTTCCACAACAAACGTTCTACTAAAGTTGCCGTACGCCCACAAATAATTGAGTGGATAATTTTGGTAGTATGGATATAGATTACTCGTACACCACTGTGAACAATCGTACGTTCCTTCAACACCCGGTAAAAACGTCTGGGGATTACAGCTTGCTGCAAATAAAAGAATCAAGATGTGTATTTGGCTGCTTTATTCACAAACCTATAGGCACCAAAAGAAGATTGAGCTGTATAATGGTACCGGTCACCATAATCGTCATGTTACAAAATTGTTTGGAATACCTGAGTCTATCGTTAAATAGCAACTTGTCACGTACACGTAACGTGTACAATCTAATAATGGCTAGATGGCTGTTCTGGGACGACATATCGAGCTCACTTTAAAGTATCATGATCCTTCATTAACTAAACATCTTCTGGCGTCGTCCGTAGCAACGGAAATTGGCGAGGATATCCCTTGTCAATTTCCGTTGTCACGGATGTCGCCCGGAAATTGATTAGGGTACATCTCGTTAATTTCTGTTGTCACAGATGGCGCTTGAAGATGCACGAAGTGTTTGGTATCTAATCATGTGATGTAACCCTTAAAGTCACATTTCACATTTATTTTTTTTTTATAAATTTTACGTTTATTTTTATCTGAAAGAGCAGATTTTCTTATGAAAATTTCAAACCAAAATGTTGAACCGTTTACGAGAAATACATGTATATATTTTTGTGGTAAAATAAAACAAATTGTTGTGGACAACAGTTCAGATTTATATAGTCTATATGGCGTATTTTTCGCTTAGAAATAACAACTTCAAAAAACTGATAGCATTTCTACGCATAAGAATAACCAATCTTTGCATCAAGACATACTTTTAAAAATTGAAATGGGAATATGTCCCTTTAAGCTCTCGTGGCGCAAAATGTAAAGCAAAACTATGGAAAAGGACAATAACTCAAATAACAAAAGTGGCAGAGTTACAGTTTTTGTAAATAGGCCTAACAATATAATTTGTTACAATAAAAAGCATACTAACATAAACATGATTGTGGTATATCTCTCAGCTCGTCAATGTACTCATATGGTAATCTTCTATAGTCAAATAGACCAAAATCAATGTTCTCGGTACCTGGTACATTTTAATGGAAAAAGTCGCTACATGGCTCTCCAATTATTTCACTGTACACTGTATAGATCTATACCTGATTTTCTATATTATTGTCGGATGCTTTCGAAAATGTCATAACTACAGCTTATTCAAGCTGTAGTTATGACATTTTCGCACGTATCCGACGATTGTTTACTTACATAAACATGCCTGTGGTATATCTTTAAGCTCGTCAATGTACTCATATGGTAATCTTCTATAGTCGAATAGACCAACAGCGCTATTCTCTGATAGTCGTGTGAACAGATCTTTTGGCATAAAACGGACCATACGATGAATCAGTCGAGCTGCCTGCAAATTAAAGAACGAAACATTCAATTTTTTAATGAAAATGGTGATGTTGCAGTCTTTAGATTAAAGTGATACTCTCGTGGAATTCATTAAGAAAAGCAATTTCATTTCACTCCAATGAGTACCCAAAACAAAGAGCTTGGTGAAAAAATATCAAGATAATATTATTTTTTGAAAAACAGCCCCTCTCTGTAGCTCTGGCAATGTATTAGCGTCTAAGACATGTTTCAGCTTAAGATGGAAATTCGACAATACTTCTTTGAATTTTAAAGAGTAACGTGTAAAATTTCTAGAATATAAAACATGTTTTTGGAGGTAAAACGAAGAAATTAAAGAAGAAATAGTTTCGAACACTATTAATCTATTATCAAGGTTCAAAGTCTTGAGCATGCTTTATTTATTGTTCAGAAAATCCTTGCAATATGGACTTGTCTTCAAAACTGATTTATAAATCGACTAAACAAGTTGATTATATACGTACAGTTTGGACTGAGGCATCGTTCTGTAAGTCTGTCCCCATTATTTCAATACTGTGACTGGCCATAGAACTATCCGTGATGTTATAATCACATTGTGTGACGTAATAATACGTGGTGGTCGTTGATTGGCGCTTGTGGCGATGGTTTAACAGTCCCGCAGAATTCAAATCTCGCAGGTACTTGTTCGTCCCGAGATAATGGTCTGATTCTGTCAATGCGCATGCGACAGTCATGAACGGAAGTAGTAGAAAAATGTTCTTCATGTTTGTATGGCAGACCTGAAATATTCCAAGAAAATGATTTCACTGTGTGCGTTAACTGTGTTAGATGCCTTATGGTTGACAGAGGCTGGCCGGATACTTCAACAGATATCTTTTTAAAAAGAGGAAACATTTTTGTCAAAAAATAACCTGTCTAATCTTAGCATTATGGGTAGAAGGCTATTATTTCGAACTAGATATACTTTTTTTCGACTTACACAATTTGTTTGCTCATCGATAACTTTTCTGTTTAAAAAAATCCATAGCAACCAGAAAATCCCTGCGTTTTTCCCCTTCTTCCCTGCTTCAAACAATTTCAAAATTGGCTTACATATGTACGGTGATTCCACAAGGTTTTGAGCAATTGACAAAGATGAAGCAAAATAATTATAAATCACTTTTAAGCATTTGACCTTCTCTGTTCAGACTGACATTGGGAGCTTAACTCTAAGAATGTTTGAAAAAAATAGGTTCATTGGTTTAACTGTAACTTACATTGTTTTGCTGTATTTCCTATACCAGTCCATCAAATTACAACAATGTAGGCTACCACATAATTAATAGTTTGTCATGTAGTATAAAATTGACTGTGAACAATTGATTTCTATCTATTTTCATTTGTATGAATTTTTGCAGCCCTAAGGTACATTTTTCGGTAGTTTGTTGTACTATTAAGATGTCGCCCTCACATTAACCATTTCGACCGCTTCTTTCGACTTAATAATAATTTGAGCCAGGATCTGGAAAATGTCCCTTAAGGCTTTTGAGCCCAGCATAGATAAAGATCAGCCTATGCATACGCACGGTCTGATCAGGATCCATGTTATTCTCTAATAGCTTCTTTGTGACCTGTAGCAACTTAAAGAGAGCACCATGGGTGCATATTGGACTGCATTTGATAACAGGCTGATCTTCAAACTCAATTTTTAAAAATGCTATAAGGGACGTTTTTTCTATTTCTCATTTCTATTTGTGGTCAAATGCTTCTGGCTTATCTTTGAATTCTAATATCTTTGAATAATGGATCTAGCCTACATTAAGTAAGATGGTCCAAACCCTTTTCAAAACTTTGTTTTGAAAGAAAAAAACATGTTGGAAAACACATTTAATGGCATTAAAGTATTTGGTAGACTATTCTGAATGGTCAACAATGGTACATTAACAAAAGAATAAGCCTAATCCATTTCGTACTATTACTATATTTTGACTCATAGTGCAGACCCTCCTAGTCTTATCCCTTTCCCAAACAAGTCCTGATTGTATTACCATATAATACCTGTGCTAAGACACCGTTGCGAGAAAAGAAGAAAATACTGAAAACTAACATTCCCCCTCTTCTCTCAGTTGCTTAAGATTAGTTCTGTATATTCAGTAGCATTTATTGTAAGTCTTGAACAAAGGCATTCTAATTGAAAATATATGTCTGGGAAAGGGTTTATCCACATAACCAAACAAACTTATGTTAATCTGTCCTTCCCAAATAACTCCTTGTTTCTTCAACTTTTCTGGTTTGTTTAACATCGAGAGAAAGGAAGTGAATTGTGATAACCAGCACGTTCATTTTTCCTTTGTAGGTTTCGTTGATTAGTACCATTCCTTTATTTTCATTTTGCTGAAAAGTACTAAGCATGCTGGTTATCAGCATTTTCTTCTTCTGTCTTAATGTTTTCTCAATGATTAGTCTAACCAGGTCTTGTTTGTTAGAGGGTTAGATTTAATTCCCACCAAGAGGTCTCAAATACGTGCTAGCGTTACCTAGGTTATTGATCTTTGCTGCAAAGTAGCATTGCGTTGGCTTAGCTCGAAAACGCAGTAACTACATATTATCCAAGCTATAGATACGTCATTTTGGAACTAGCCGGTGATTGATGTTTATGAATTATTAAAACACTCTTTACGAGCTAGAACAGTGAAATCGGTACCGCGTGACAAAGAACAACGTAAATCCGATACACAGTCTTCCATTCTTAAATTTCAAAATAACATTCAGTCTGATAATAAATTATGATTCCTGTCCTTGTCTCCCAAAGTAAGTGAGAACTATCCTGAGATCAGCATGTCCAGGATGTATGATAATAATAAGATATGGGACTACAATTTATATTTCAATACACTTTTTTGTATAGCATATTATATTATGCTCACAAATTACAGAAATTATACAGTGCCAACAGCAAAAATAATATACATGTATTCCTATAACTCTTTTCCACATTGTGATTGGTTTTGATTTTCGGTATCTTTCTAAAACACAAAGAGGAATGTAATATCAAATATCCATAAACGACATTTTCTACTTCTCTTGCAATGTTTTATCGTTCTTTCTTGAAAAACAATTTGTCTCTCTTGTTGTCTTCGACTAATATCTCTTTTGGAATTGTCTAAAATTTAATCGTGTGAGCGCAAACTTTTTTTTTATAAGATCGCTTCCTCGTCATGCATCCTTGTGCACACTGAATGAAGTTTTATTTAAAATATTATAGATAAATCTATGATGTCATATTAGCTTTTTATTTGTCAACATTTACTTATAAATTCAACATGTCACAAAATTGTTTTTCACTTTCTGACACTAGCTGAAAAAAGAAAGCGTAGTGTAGAAATGAATCATCTACTTTATGTCGAAAGCATTCAAAAACAATTTCAGACTCGTGAAAGCAAAATGCTGATCAGCAACACGTTGATTCCTGTGTTAAAAAATCGTAACTAGAGCTTTAAAGCGTCGACAATCTTCTTTTCACTGAACAATTTTCGATGCTTATCTCACGTTTTAAAGAATAGCTTACTTTAAACTCCTTCGGAGCAACCTTTGTATTTTATTATATCATTATTTTTTTTTAGGTCTTTTACTGTATCAAAAGCAGAAAACTAGATTCTTTTCGTTTTCTTTCCATGTTTTTCCGTGCCAAAATCAGACGACTATTTTTCATAAAGTCTATCACTCTCCAAATTTTATTACATTTATGAAGATAGATGCAATCATGGACATATAAACAGACAAACATACTTATACTTGTACTTTACAAAATTAATTATGGTGATGGACAGACCTATGTCTTTTCCTTTTTGACACACATTTAAGTGCTGAATCTTTGGAAATATTAAAAAAAAGATATTGACTTCTTTATAAATACATGTACTCTCTTCCCCTCAGTATTATCAAAGATAATTTTATCTTAGTCGGATTAAATTTGTCGTCTATAACACAGTTGGAATTTGGCGAGTCAATTTACAATGTTGTTTGGGTAAGAATTCGTCGATTCATGCAAACAATACGGAAGTTCCCGAACTTAATCAAAAATAACTTACCGAAAGAAATGAAATCCAAATATATAGCCTATAACAAACTTTCGTTCGATGTATCTCCAAAATGATTTCCGCTGTCAATGCACAATGTGCACAGGGGCGATTTTGTGTAAAAACGTAGTTATTTCACAAAATTCTATTTTCTTTTGTGCAGTCACTCTTTGATATTGAAATACGATATTCCGAATGATAATTTCTCCCACTATAAATAAAACGGTATCGTCTGGTACGTTCAAAAACGCTGTAACTACAGCTTAATTCAAGCAGTAGTTACTGCATTTCTGAACATATTTCGAAATTATATTCCAATAGTCAAAATTTGTTGTATTTCGTATGTACCATTCATTCATTGATCAAACGCCCTCTCACTATATTTAAAATAGTACTGGATTTATTGAATCTTAGTATTAAAAACCCTTAACCGCATATCCCATTGTTCTGATGGAACCAAGAAATGTATCAAAGCCAATCCTTTTATTTCCCACACATGACCTAGTGTTGGCTTAACATACTTAGCATACCTACTTATCATACGTGCCCATCATATAATTTTCCTTTTCTTATCATGTTGGTTGCTGATTTCTTCACGGGACGCTTTGTCTGTGTATGTCATATTTTACGAAGGTTTGGCCTGTCTTTGACTTGTGGGGTACGGACAAAATTACACTGGGACGAAAACCTACCAGGACAAAGCTCTCTATGACAAAACCCCCTAGAACAAAATCCACATGGACAAAACCCCAATGGCCTTAAAAACCCGTGGTCATAATGGAGCGCAAAATCTGTATATATCAGACCAAGGAAAGATAATTTACTTAATTCTGAAGGTTTGTTCTGGTTGCATGCCTGGATTTTTAGGGACATAACAGAAATAAACAGAGCCTGAAACCAGGCTAATGTTTTGACAGTAGTTTCACGTACAGATGACAAATAACGTTGTGGGTCCATGGTACCCACAACGTTAGGTTTGATGAACAATAAATGAAATATTTAATTTCGAAGAGTAATAACACCATCTAATCTGCTGCTATGTTCTATTTAGAAAGATTACGTGGGCAAAGGACCTTATTTGGTTAGTGTTACTGCGCAGTTTGTAGCGCGTCGGGCTCAAAATAATGGAGTCCGGGGCTAAATACCCATCCGTGGCAAATAGTCTTCACTTTATGACGTTCATCTTGGAACCATCAATGGGTGGATATCCGAAAAAAACTTGTGGAATGAGCAGCTTAAGGTAGAATGCCCGTAATGTTGTCATTTTGAGATTAACAAAACATCGGATTTTTTTTTTCGAGCGACGTCGTTACGTATCCGAATCTATTCGGGCGCGGTCGTAAACATTCGGCGGTGAAATTTCCACCGCCGAATGTTTTCGACGTCGCGCGAATCTCATTAGGGATGGACCACCTTAACACTAAGAAATGTTGATGCCGTAGATCTAGTATTGGTGACAAAAAATCATGAATCCATTGTTAGGTGCTCCAGTTGCCAGTATATGACTGAAAACCAATAAGTCATCTGTTGAGTGGAAAAACACGGTACGGAAACTACAGAGACAGAGCCATTGGCTCTGCCGCTTAAATCCTCTGGGGGGCTTCCGGCCATGTGTGGCTCTGTCTCTGGGGTCGTGATTTTTTGACAAAAACAGGTGAGTGTTCAACTTTGTTGTTCGTTTATTTTCTTCTGGTGCTTAAAATCGAAAAACCCGGGAATGTCATGCTCCCCTAAGACCATTTATCTGCCTGTTCTAATTCTGTGGGCTTCAAAGTCGGCAGGGTTTTCACAGGATCATTGTCGTCGTGGGTCGACCCTGTGTGATTTTTTCTTGTTTACATCATGTATTCATGTACATTTCAACGGTAAATAGCCAATTGCTGCAGCCAAAACATGTGATATACTAATCGAGGGATAATGTCGATCAGACATTGCTTTCCCATGTAACAAAACCTTAGAAATGATTGGCAAACGTAAAGTTTGAGCAATTTCTATCGGTGGCTCTGTCTCTGGCGGCTGGCTCTGTCTCTGGCGGCTGGCTCTGCTTTGAACTGTCGGTTAATTTTAGTCTGTTTACAAAATACTTGTCCAAAGCTTATCTCTGAAAGAATCAAAGCTATGATCATGAAATTTCATGGGTGGATATATCTCAATAAAGACAAGTTCTGTATCAAAGGAACATAAATATTCCTTTCTTATTTTGTGAGTCACTGTCCTTTGTTTTCGACAAAAACACTTATCCGGACAAATGTAATGGCGGGGTATTATATCACATTAGGTGATACATAGAATTCTTATTTAGGACTGCTCCAATTCAAAATGATGTCCAGACATGCAAGGATGCAGATGGGCGCCCTCCCCCCTCTCATGAGAGAGACATGTATGTATCTGCGCATAGCTCCGAAGTATCAAATATGTAATAGTTATCATTGAAATCTGTGAGAAAAAATATGAAAATGCTGGTTATGAGCAATTTTCTTTTCTCGCAATGCACCAGAAAAATGAATTGCTTGGGAAGGATTAAATGGAAAGATGTCGGATATATTGGTGCAAATAAAAAAAAGAAAAAAAACAAGGGCCAGTTACATTTTTAAGACGTATTTTTTGTCTTTGTCTTACCGATGATTTACGACAAGTTTTGGACAAGAAACGCGTATCACCAATTTATCAAGACCTGGGGCCCGTATTATCAACGCTCGTTCGATTAATTTTTGCGTAGTTACTTGTAACAACAAACCTGATTGGTCCAATCTGATTTCTCGTGCACTCAGATGTTTTGTTACACATTTTATACAAAAAACTTTGTCGTAAGATCGTTGAAAATACGAGCCCCTGGATTATGCGATTGTTGTTTTAACCGATATTTAAGACATCGTTAAGTCAAAATTACTTCTTTTAAAAATGTTTTGATGAAACAGGCCCCTGACGTTCACACCGAAAAATCGTCTGCTTCAAGTCTGTTTTGTGTATTTTCTCAGCTAATACTCGACGGATTTTGACGAGATAAAGTGCACCGCACGCGCGTCATTGAGAGGGACATTCCCCGGTTCTAACTCACTCCGCATCAAATCCCATGGTTTCTCGAAACATTCAAAATGAATGTTTTTGGTTGCATTTTAATAAAACTATGGAATACTTTGCATAAAGAGGTTCAGGAATGACCCTCTCAAAGGCGCGTATGGTGCAATTGCTCGTCAAAATACGTAAAGTTTAAACTGAGATATAGAACAAAATAATGAAAATATACTTGAAACAGACAATTTTTCGGTGTGGACCTTTCCCCAAATCACGTGGATTACCCATCGTGTAATTGTTTCTTTGTCAACATCCAGTTTGTCGCCTTAAGTACAGTACTACATAGAATCATGAGCCGTGACGAAAGGTTATTGTATATTCCAATACATGTAAATTGGAAGAGAAGCATGTTTTCCACTGAATAAAAGCGAATAATGGCACATTTTGCGCGGTGGCCGTGAGAGTTCAGTAGCTGTCTCCAGATAGTACGATGTCTTTATCACAGGATGTTCGGTTCCGAGTCACATATTTACTTAAATCGAAATCCCTCTTCCCCCGTCAATTTAGACACGCTGATCTTTGATCATTCAAAGGACATTGTTTAATTGTAGCTTTGAAATTGAACAACGCTGAATGTTCGATGTTTTGTAAAGGGTTTAATCGGTGACTGAACCATTCGCCATACACAATATGATCTAATCAGTGTGTGAGTTAATTACTTCGACACGAATTTTGCGATAGATTAATTTTTTGCACCAAGCACGCAGAGACAGAGCCAGCCGCCAGAGACAGAGCCAGCCGCCAGAGACAGAGCCACCGATAGAAATTGCTCAAACTTTACGTTTGCCAATCATTTCTAAGGTTTTGTTACATGGGAAAGCAATGTCTGATCGAGATTATCCCTCGATTAGTATATCACATGTTTTGGCTGCAGTAATTGGCTATTTACCGTTGAAATGTACATGAATACATGATGTAAACAAGAAAAAATCACATAGGGTTGACCCACGATGACAATGATCCTGTGAAAACCTAGTCCTGTCAGGTAACTGTTATTCTGTGTAGCAAATCTTAAATTCTTCTAAGTCCCTATCCATGGTAAAGTGAGGCATGAACAATGAAAAATAACTACATTATGTTTATAACCACATTAAAATTACTAAAATACTGATGCGTCAATCAAATTATGACTGTGAAACGTGTTTTTACTACAATTGGCAAGCCTGTCGGCCATCTTGCTTTTGTATAGGGTTGTTGGAAATTTGGTTGGATTTTTCATAAAACAAGGTAATGTTTTATTTCAAAATTATACTGAAGTGAAAAACAATTGATTTATCTTTCAATTCATACCATTTTTAGATCAAAATTTTGATTTCAAATGTAGTAGTTTGAGGGCTAAACCTCCGAAGTTTTCCGTACAGCGGAAGTGCTATAGACAAAATGGCGGAAATGATAAGACCCTGGCATCACTTCAAAGATAAAATATGCCAGGGCTTATAGATAGGACTAGTGAAAACCCTGCCGACTTTGAAGCCCACAGAATTAGAACAGGCAGATAAATGGTCTTCGGGGAGCATGACATTCCCGGTTTTTCGATTTTAAGCACCAGAAGAAAATAAATGAACAACAAAGTTGAACACTCACCTGTTTTTGTCAAAAAATCACGACCCCAGAGACAGAGCCACACATGGCCGGAAGCCCCCCAGAGGATTTAAGCGGCAGAGCCAATGGCTCTGTCTCTGTAGTTTCCGTACCGTGAAAAAGGCCTTGTTCAATGAACCGTTTTTCAAAAAGGGTAATATACATGTATAATAGAGTGCGAAAAGGGTTATTATTGGTAGACGTTTATGGTCGATCGATTCTGCAGTGGCCAGCTTGACCAGTGGTTATTCATTATTTAATCCTCCTTTCAAAATCAACAATACACTCAAATTGTTCAAATAGTCCCCTTTGTTAACTAAAGTGACCGTTTATATCTACCCTTTCTTCAAACAAACCGTTTCATGTCTGCATTTAAATAAATATTCGATTTTGAACAAAGAAGCATAAAGATACCCCACTACCAAAATATAAACGATTCAAAATATTTTACTAGTAGCAATGGTGTGAAATGTATTTTACTAGTAGCAATAATGTGCAAGAAAACAGTAAGATAATTCTAAAAGAATACAGACAACAATCTTCGACAGTGCAACGCCAAGGAGTAAAAACTAAACGTACACCTAAAATGATATATGCACAGAAAGTATTGAGGTGAAATGAATAAATCTGGTTCATCAGCATTTGCTTCATTTGTCTCGATCTTTACCCAAAATGTCCCTTCATATCGATAGATCAGGAGCAAATATAGAATCTACATAATCGGCGTGTGACGAAAACCTTGCAAGTTGCAACTACTGCATGAAAAGACTGGATTTACAATGTTTTGGTCTCTCATCGACGGCCTTATTCTATGCTTTGAATCGGCCAAATCTTAGAGATATTTAAACATTTTTATTTTGCATTCATTTGGACAAAAGCTAGCTTATATCATCTTCGCTAGCCAAGGTTGAACCCACCTACGTTTGTATTCACCCTTGGCGGATTTAGTCCGATTTTCTTGAAATCGCGAAGCGCCGCCCAGCGGTTGTTCCGCTGGTTGTTTACGTCCATTATTGACGACGTCATTAACGCGTGTTGTCTTTCGCGTCGCACGTCGTGCAGATTATGTAACAGTTAGCTGTTTTTTTCGGTCGAATTGTCGAAAGTATAATAATTCGTCGATTAAAGTTAGAGAATTCCTGTCTATTGCAGTGAAATTCGTAGGAAAAATCGCCCATCTTGGCGTTTTTGAGTTGCAAATGCAATGCTTTTTCCCGCCCGCTGTCATGATTTGGTTACTCATAACAAATGTATCAGTCGACAATCTGATTGGTTCCAGCGAGGTCTCGCTGGAACCAATGAAAACGCTTTCCAGGAGACCAAGAAAATCGGACTAAATCCGCCAAGGGTGAATACAGAAACGACGTTACGTCGTAGATGTCACCCTTGGCCTGCGAAGATGGCTTATATTGGCCAATCTCGCTTCTGCTTCCTGTTACATCATTACTCAATCAGGCCGAAATTTAAGATAGTCCTCCCTATTGAGATGCGCACGTCGTCGGACTTAAACGGGCGAGGTCCAAAACATTCGGCGGTGGAACTTTTCGGCGGTGGAACTTTCCACCGCCGAATGTTTACGACCGCGCCAGATTAAGTTCGGATACGTAACGACGACGCTCGAATAATTCCAATGTTTTATCAATTTCAAAATGGCCACATTACGGGTATTCTACCTTGAGCAGCCAAGATCAAACTATACAACTGAGATGGAACTAGACATATCGATTATGAAGCCGCGACACTTTAACCCAAAGATGTTTGCGTGATCATACGTTGATGCATCTCACAGGATGATCCAGATGGGTTTCGGGGGATTCAAACGAATACCTTTGCATCTCATATTTATTTAGTATTTAATCTTCAAATACACCCAGATCATTCGAAAGACTACATGTAGGCCTATAATCAGCTCTACACCAGAAAAAATTGGAAATATTGTCAATATACATTGTAGCTTGATTTTGATCCATTAGATTGGATGGAGTTTTACGTCCCACTCAACAGCTAAAGTCATTTGGAGACGGAACCTCGGTTGAAAGTCACATCCGAAAGACTGGAAAGGCGGGCGATCGGACCATCTACCCCTGTGTTTCAAGCCCCTGATCTTGATCAAACAGTTAGTCAGACAAGGATAGAAGTTCGAAATGGTAAACATCCTCTGAAACTCTGTGGTCTCCTCAAACCGAACACCGTAGAAGGAACATATCAACCCATTACCATAAGGCGAAATTTTAGACTGATCTAAATTCAAAGGTGTCGCAGAGAGCAATTTATTTTTTTTTTTTTGTATTTCTTGGTAGAAAGCATTGTTAAAAGCAATTTCTTGATTTTCCATGATGTTTTCCCATGCCTTTGACTTGTAGGGTGTCAAAAGGTGTCACTATCTGGAAATACACCAGGGTTTCTGAGGTTCCTATGTAAACAGGATGATTAAACAAAATATGAGTAGTTTTTGTGAAAAATTATATTTTATTGCCATTGTATATCGACAGAAAAACACATAAGTATGTCATAAACTTTAAACTATATCTTGTAACAAAAGTTCCCATTCCTAAACTAAATACACAAACACATAACAAAAGTTATTTTTCATAAATATGGAATGTTAACTAGCAATAATATTAGGAATAAATGGATCAGTTATTTAACCCCTTTCCAAATAAGGCCTGGTTTTGACCCCCCTAATTGTAAAGGGCCTTTGAAAACATTGAAGCAAAAGGAGAAAATGCTGCATTTTCTCATTTTGTCTCAATATTTTCTGAGATAACTTGTACACAAATCACAATAGTTATTTTGTCATGAATATGAAATGTTACCTGGCAGTAATATTAGGAAATAATAGGTCAGTTAACCCTTTCCCACATAGCAAAATTTCAGGGTGGTCTTAATTCAAATATTTTAACCCTTGCCATGCTAAATTTAAAGAAGCGGGCAGAATAATGCCAAACTGCACATATGTTCTATGATACCTGCCTAAGCAATATTCCAGAATCAACAGGACAAGGGTTTAACCCTTTTCCACACGAGAAAATTTTAGGGTGGTCCAATTCGAAGGCTGCTGCAGACGACAATATTGATGTTATTAAAGGTACAATTTGTGAATAATATAGCACAGAAAATATTGAGCCAAAAGGAGAGAATGCTGATTAGATCTATCAGCATGGTCTTCTTTTGGATGAACATTGCGAAAGATCTTTTTCTAAGATCAGTGACATCAAAGCTACATTTTGTTTGGGAAAGGGCTAAATTTGGAATGTAATCTAATAGGAATAAAAGGCAGTAATCCGTCAGTTCAAAACTGTAGAGAGCGCATGTGGAATTCTTCTGTACTTACAACAGCTTTGCATATTGCCATTCTGCAAGACTATTCTTAGATTACCATAAAACTATTATAGGTGTCACTGTGTTATACATGTACTTAACATAGTTTTGTAATACCCCTAAATAAGTGAATGCACACACAAGCAAACTATTTGCACTAAAAATGTTAACCATTTCCCAAACAGTGCAATTTTAGAATGCTCCTTTTTGAAAAGAAAATTTTGCAGATGTTAAAGTAATTTATGTCAAATGCCAATATCATGTAATATTTACAAAGAAAATATTGAAAGAAAATGAGAAATTGCTGACTATCAGCAATTTCTTCTTTTTTGTCAATATTTTCAGAAGCAATTTTTAGCAGGTATGTTAAAACAAGGTTTTGTTTAGGAAAGGGTTAAAAGGATTCTGGTACACAAAATTACATTGTAAGTTTGTTTCTTCTAAATTCTCATTATGCAAACTATAATTATGATGTATATAAATATAATTCTAACTAAATATTTTGTATAATACACAAAACAATTTTACAAAAAGCAGAGTGCTAAGAACAAAATCAATGTTCTTTTCCTCTAACAAAGCAACAAAACAGTTGTAAACGGAAAGTGAATAACAAGACATTGCCACTTTTCTTCAAAAACCTTGCAACTACAGTTACAGTTAACTGTAGTTAAGGCTTGGTCATACACAATTCCTCGCCCATATCACCACCGTATAGCATCCAAAAATAAGCTGTAAAACTGACAACTTTTGGACATGCTATGGCCATGATGTGGATGCAGAATTCTGAATGTGAACAAGCCTAGGTTTTGAAAAAAGCGACATAATGGTTGTCTCTTATGTATCATGTAAGTATGATAGCCCATTTTGAAACCAAAATGCTATGAGGACCCTTTTTATGAATCCTGCTTCATATCTTTGAATTCTAATGGTTGATTTTATTTTGCTGTTTGAAGATCTTGCCATATTTAAGGCTTTTACCAAAAGGGACATGCAGGAACAAACAGGGACAAACAATTATGGGACGACACATTAGTACATTAAAGCTTTATAATAAAGATACCATTCCCTTTACTAGTTCCGAGATTTCAAAGTCTTTTCACAGAACAGAAAATTGAAATAGATTCATATTCGAAAGATGTTGCGGACAACAAAATTATTATCAATTCAATCTGGAAATTTGAATCCTCTCGAGAACATTACAGGAAAAATAGAAAGCACTAGATATCTGCATCTTCTATTCCCTTAATTTTACATTGTTATTTACTCCCATCAGGTTTTTTCTTCTATTATAGAATTGAACAAAATAATTCAATATTTGAAATATAAAATAAATTTGATCACAAATATTATGTCATTGAGATACAAAGAGACAGAACAAATATAATGGAATAAGGCGAGATAATATGCTGCTTATAAAGTGTGATATGTATTTAAAAAATAAGTTACAAGTAAAACAATTATTTTCCAATGATATTTCAAGTTTTAACAACCAAGTCTAGGTCATTTTTTTTGAAACTGGAATGTTAAAAACTTGTTTTCATTCAAGTCATTATGTTAAACTTTTTTCAGTTAGTCCATAATTATGAAGTATATTGGAAAAGAGTTATTTTATCAATCTCATCCAAGGCTCTACAAGTTATCCTTTTACCATAAGTCAGATCCTGAATTATGTCAAACATATGACAGGCAGCATAGAATAAGATCAGGCTGCATATATGTACAGATCCCACTCTTATACTGCTCGTTTTTCTAAATACAGAATACTAATAATTTAATATAATGTCAATTCCTAGCTTATTTAGGAAGATATGCATTTCAGCCTGATTGGGCAATGTGAATGGATATGTTTGAAAGTGATATTTACACTAAACATAGCAAAAAACAGGAGGGAGCAAAAGACTTTCTAAATTGGTTATTTCAAGTCCATAACCTATGATGTGAGAACTAATTGGAATTGTCTTGATAAGACAATTAAAATGAATACCAACAACATAGGGTTTCATGAACAGCAAAGTAAAATTTTGCATTATGACAAATCAATCAATAACTCCCTCTTATCTTTAGCTTTGGGCTGGATATGTTTGCAAGTGATATGTACACTACAATATATCTACTGGTATTTTATATTTTCACAACCATATTTCACTGCATCTGTGGTCCATCTCCTTTTTTTGACAAAAGTAAGTTCATTGGTTGATTGATATGTTATATCTACATGATCGTAAGCATCTATTTCTGTTTCATCGTTATCGTTTAGCGTCCCTCTGCTTATCCATGTTTGTTGGTATATTGATATGTTCTATGTACACTATGGTATGTTCATCATTATCGTTTTGTGCCCCTCTGTTTATTCATGTTTGTCAACATCAGACTGATGTATGAAGTCAGTAGATCATCCATTTTGTAGCCCTGAAAAAATAGAGAAGATTGCATTGAATCAAAACAGTACTTGATGTGTCATAATAATATAGAGAAATCTAAATATAAGCGCTAAAATTACATAAAAATCTTATTGATACTAAAATGCACCATTGTATTTACACTTTGTAATGTCATTTCCTGCAGGCATATGAAGTAACATCACAATTTCATCCTTGTATTCAAAAGTCTATAAACTAAAATATTGATGTAGTTTATATAATTCCATTGAAAAAAGTCCAGAAGAGTGTCAAATTATTCATAAGAGTAAATTTTTTGACATAAAGAATAGTATAACTTACGAGTGATGTTTCGCAGAGTAGTTTACTGCCTCGTAACAAGTTTCCTATGGTCATGTGGAAGTATGTATTACCACTACTCCAATTGGAGATCTTTGTGAATGGATGGTTCGCCAAAATGTCCTGAAATGGAATTTTAAAATAGTTGTGAGACGGTTTTGAATTTCTGTCAAATCAAGACATATCAGATCAAAGCATATCAATCCTTGAATTAATGTATAGATCAAAATCTTTAAAACCATTTGTAAACTCGTAATGACAACAATTACAAATCCTTGGTGTTATTGCAAAACCTCATAACTCATGCTTTAACCCTGTCCCAATGACAAAATTTTAGGGTGATCCACTTCAAAAACTGCCACAAATGACAAAAGGGAAGTTACTAAAGATAGAATTTGTGTGAAATATGGCATAGAAAATATTGAGACAAAAGAAGAAACTGCTGGTTATCAGCAGTTTCTTCTTTTGTTTCAATGTTGTCTCAAGCCTATTCTCCTAGGGACATCAAAACCAGGTCTTGTTTGGGAAAGGGTTAATCAAGCTGGAGTTGTTAGGTTTTGCAATAACACCACTGATAGATAATCTTTAACCATTACCAGATGGCCCAATTGTGGACAGTTCCAATTTGAAATGTGTTGCAGATGACTATTTCAAGTTGATGAAATTTTAAAAAATCTTTGTATTTTGGGTTAGAAAACTTAGTGAAAAATAAAGAAATTGCTTAATACAAACATTTTTTTCACTTTCCATGATATCCCAAGCATTTTTCTTGAGGGGCATCAAAAACCGTCACTGTGTGGGAATGGATAAACCCATTACCAGCGAAATTTTGGACAAGTTAAAATTCAAAGATATTGTTTGCTGGATAGAAAACATTGTTGAAAATGAAGAAATCGCTTACCTTAGTTTGTGGATGTATAAGGTTAACTCCATTCTTATTAATGGCAATCAGTAGGATTTCTGGATAGTTTGGCTCTGTGGCTTGCTGAAAAGGGGAAAAACACAAGTTATTCATAAACTCTATTTCAAATAAATTGACATTTAAGACACTTGTGAATTACAAGAGGGCAGTTAGCCCTAGGTCGCTCACCTGAGATGGGGTTTTTATAACAGATCAGATTTCTTACAGGTAATGCAATAAAGGGTCAAAGATCATATGAACGCCGCTATGCGATTTCAAACCATAGAAAACCCAGAAAACTACCTCAGTGCAAAATCATATGTAACTGAAATATGAAGTTTCATCCAATTAGCAATTTTCTAAATGTGACCTCCTAAGGAATATTTATGCCTAGTTTGGTGGAAATTAGCCTGTTAGTTTAGGATATCATTCAACGATGTCATTGAGATTTGGTAAAATCTCCTTTTCTGTTGCCTTGGCTACCAGAGCTTTTAAAGGATTTCAATTCTTTTAGCACTTTTTAAAAGGAACCTGCTAAGAAATATTTCTGCCTAGTTTGGTGGAAATTGGCCGAGTAGTTTAGGAGGAGATGTTGTTCAAAGAAATTATTGAGAATAAGTCAAATTTCTCATTTTCTGGTGCCATGGCAACCAGAGTTTTTAGTCAATTTCAATTCTTTTAGCAATTCCTAAAGAGAACCTCCTAAGGAATATTTTTGCCAAGTTTTGTTGATATTGGCAAGGTAGTTTAGGAGAAGATGTCGTTCAAAGATAGTATTGAGATTCAGTCAAATTTCTCCTTTTCTGTTGCCATGGCAACCAGAGTTTTTATGGATTTCAATTCTTTTAGCAATTCTGAAAGGGAGTCACCTAAGGAACATTCCTGCCAAGTTTGATTGAAATTGGCTTGGTAGTTCAGGAGGAGATGTTGTTCAAAGATAGTATTGAGATTCATTCAAATTTCTCCTTTTCTGTTGCCATGGCAACCAAAGTTTTTTATGGATTTCAATTCTTTTAGCAATTCTGATAGGGGGTCACCTAAGAAACATTTCTGCCAAGTTTGGTTGAAATTGGCCCATTAGTTACGGAGGAGATATCGTTCAAAGATAGTATTGAGATTCTGTCAAATTTCTCCTTTTCTGTTGCCATGGCCACCAGAATTTTTTATGGATTTCAATTCTTTTAGCAATTCTGAAAGGGGGTCAACTAAGGAACATTCCTGCCAAGTTTGGTTGAAATTGGCCCAGTAGTTTAGGAGAAGATGACGTTCAAAGGTAGTATTGAGATTCAGTCAAATTTCTCCTTTTCTGTTGCCATGGCAACCGGAGTTTTTTATGGATTTCAATTCTTTTAGCAATTCTGAAAGGGGGGTCACCTAAGGAACATTCCTGCCAAGTATAGTTGAAATTGGCCCAGTAGTTTAGGAGAAGATGTCGTTCAAAGGTAGTATTGAGATTCATTCAAATTTCTCCTTTTCTGTTGCCATGGCAACCAGAGTTTTAATGGATTTCAATTCTTTTAGCAATTCTGAAAGGGGGTTACCTAAGGAACATTCCTGCCAAGTTTGGTTGAAATTGGCTCTGTAGTTTAGGAGGAGATGTCGTTCAAAGGTAGTATTGAGATTCAGTCAAATTTCTCCTTTTCTGTTGCCATGGCAACCAGAGTTTTTTATGGATTTCAAGTCTTTTAGCAATTCTGAAAGGGGGTCACCTAAGGAACATTCCTGCCAAGTTTGGTTGAAATTGGCCAAGTAGTTTAGGAGGAGATGTCATTTAAAGAAATTGTTGACGGACGGCGCACGACGGACGCCGGACGGACGCCGGACAAAAGGTGATCACAATAGCTCACTTGAGCACGTTGTGCTCAGGTGAGCTAAAAAAGGGGTTGAAGACGATAAGGTCATTAGTAAACATTAAAAAGCTGTCCGTGGACAACGTAGCTCGCCTATACGGCAGCTTGTCACAACAAGAGTGCCTGAAAGGCACTGATATCGCTCACCTGAGTTCTTCGTGTATTTGATTGTGTACAATATAGGTTTTGTTGTAAACAAATATATATGTCAGTATTATGTCATATTAAATTATTGTAAACTAGAATATCACTGAAAGTGATCATACCCCCAAACAGCACTGTTTTTGTGCATTTTGAGAAGTACATTTCATTTGAACTGTGATCTGATCAATTGGGAAAAAGAGCAAACAGAAAAATCAACAGACCAAACAACACATGTAAATGTTGCGAAAAATACCAATTTTCAACAAAAGGACATAACTCATTTAAAAATCAACAAGCCCCACCCTGCCATGCCCACATTTTTTCAATTAATCAAAAATTCTCAACCATGTATTGAAGACAGTCACTCAAGGTACATTCCTGTAAGGTTTGGTTCAACTTAGCCCTATAATTACTTTTTTAAAGAATTTTCTTAAGTCCAATAAGCCCTGCCCCGCCAAGACCACATTTTTTGACGAATAAAAAAATCTCGAACAGATATTGTAACGAGTCACCAAATGATCATTTCTGCCAAGTTTGGTAACGAATTGCCTGATGGTTAAGGAGAAGAAAATTTTGGAAGAATCATCTAACGATTTCTTGAAGTCTGGTAAGCCCCACCCTGTATAAGCCGATGTTTTTCACCCAATCAAAAATTCATGAACATCTGTTGAATACAGTCTCTCAAGGGACATTCCTGTTACGTTTGGTTCAAATTGGCCGAAAAAAGATTTTTCACATGATTTCTCCTAGTCCGATAAGCCCCGCCTTGCCACGCCCACAATTTTTGACAAATCAAAAATTCATGAACAAGTTTTGAAAAGGGTCACCCAAGGAACATTCCTGCCAAGTTTGGTAATAATTAGCCCAGTGGTTAAGGAGGAGATTTTTGAATAATTATCTTTCGATTTCTCGAAGTCTGATAAGCCCCGCCCTGCCACGCCCACAATTTTTGACGAATCAAAAATTCATGAGCATGTGTTGAAAACAGTCACTCAAGGGACATTGTTGCCAAGCTTGGTTCAAATTGGCCTGATAATTGATTTTTAAAGATTTTTCACATGATTTCTCTAAGTCTGATAAGCCCCGCCCTGCCACGCCAACAATTTTTGACGAATCAAAAATTCACGAACAAGTTTTGAGAAAGGTCACCCAATAAACATTTCTGCCAAGTTTGGAAAGAATTGGCCAAGTGGTTGAGGAGGAGAAGATTTTTGAAGAATTACCTAAAGATTTCTTTTAGTCTGATAAGCCCCGCCCTGCCACGCCCACAATTTTTGACAAATCAAAAATTCACGAACAAGTTTTGAAAAGGGTCACCGAGGGAACATTCCTTCCACGTTCAGTAGGAATTAGCCCAATGGTTGAGGAGAAGAAATTTTTTGAATAATTATCTTACGATTTCTCGAAGTCTGATAAGCCCCGCCCTGGCCCGCCCACAATTTTCACCCAATCAAAAATTCATAAGCATGTGTTGAAAACAGTCACTCAAGGGACATTTCTGCCAAGCTTGATTAAAATTGGCCTGATAATTGATTTTTAAAGATTTTTCACATGATTTCTCTAAGTCCGATAAGCCCCGCCCTGCCACGCCCACAATTTTTGACGAATCAAAAATTCACGAACAAGTTTTGAAAAGGGTCACCCAAGGAACATTTCTGATAAGTTTGGAAAGAATTGGCCTAGTGGTTGAGGAGGAGAAGATTTTTGAAGAATTCCCTAATGATTTCTTTAAGTCTGATAAGCCCTGCCCTGCCACACCCACAATTTTTGACGAATCAAAAATTCATGAACAAGTTTTGAAAAGGGTCACCCAAGGAACATTTCTGCCAAGTTTGGAAAGAATTGGCCCAGTGGTTGAGGAGGAGAAGATTTTTGAAGAATTTCCTTATGATTTCTTTAAGTCTGATAAGCCCCGCCCTGCCACGCCCACAATTTTTGACGAATCAAAAATTCATTAACAAATTTGAAAAGGGTCACCCAAGGAACATTTCTGCCAAGTTTGGAAAGAATTGGCCCAGTGGTTAAGGGGGAGAAGATGTTTAAAGAAATTGTTGACGACGCACGACGCACGACGGACGACGGACGCCGGAGAGTGACTGACCCTAAGAGCTCCCCTTGAGCTTGTTGAGCTCAGGTGAGCTAAAAACAGCTAATATTTTAAAAGTAGGTCAAACTCCAAGGTCAAGGTCACAAGGTCAAGGGTCATGGTCCCAAATGAAAGGTCTTGGCAGGAGGTATCCATGTGTGAAATATCAAGGATCTATCAATAATAGTGCATGAGATATAGGCCACATTAAAGTTTTTCAAAAGTAGGTCAAACTCCAAGGTCAAGGTCAATAGGTCAAAGGTCATGGTCCCAAATGAAAAGTCTTGTCGAGATGTATCCATGTATGAAATATCAAGGCTGTATCTCTAATAGTGCCTGAGATATAGACCAGGTTAAAGTTTTTCAAGTGAAGATGCAACGGGACGGGACGCGACACCGACACTAGGGCTGTGACATTAGCTACCCGGACATAAAGTCCCGGCTCGCTAAAAATGACTTACTGCTTGGGAAAACATAAATTAAGCATGGAACTTATTAGGAAATTAAAACCATCTCACGTTTAGCAGATCTACTAGATCTAAATGACAACAAATGGACAAGAAAAGGGTTGTTGTTTTCCATACTTCAGCATTTTTTCATTTGCAAGGTCATATGTAATTCCAAAATGAAATCAACTTACTTTAATTTCAAAGAAAGCAGATCCGAAAGTTGGCCATTTAAAGATGTTTTTGAGGAACTCTACTTTAGCGTCTTCCTGTGTCAGACCACCGTCTGCATTGTACTGGTTCACTATACTCTGAAAAACGATTATGATATAATATTTACAATTAATGCTTTTTGAACAACAAAAACTTAACCCATTCCCAAGTACTAAATTTTAAGGATGGTGTATTTTAAAAGTCACTGCAGATGACAAAATGGATGTTGATACAGATTGGATTTGTGTACAATACAGCATAGAAAATAATGAGGCAAAAGGAGAAAATGCTGATTATCAGCATTTTCTTCTTTTGCCTCAAATGTTTTCCCAAGCCTTCTCTACTCAAGACGCAAAAACAAGTCTTTGGGGGGAAAGGGCTAGGACATTTCCAAGTTGGCCATTTAAAGATGTTTTTGAGGAACTCTACTTTAGCGTCTTCCTGTGTCAGACCACCGTCTACATTGTACTGGTTTACTATACTCTGTTAAAGGCAAAACAAAATACAGTTGACATCTTGACATCGGATACATCAATAGGGTGGTCACACTTTTTTCCAAAAGTATTCCAGTCCCTACAAAATATTTACCAGCTTACAGAGAATATTGAGAGAAACATAAAACTGGTTGAATTGTGAAAATCGGACATTTCGTTATGGAATAATGCTTATTCAGATTTTCACAAAGGGGAGATAATTCTGCCGAATTACGTTATTGTTTATTTTTCAAAGAACTTCAACAAATTATATATCATTTTCAAGGTCTGAATGAGAGGAACTCAAAACTGCTTACGTTTTTAAAATATATTTGTTACATTATTTCAACCCTTAGGAATTCCTCGAATAAGACATTATTTTCACGATCATATATGAACAGGTTTTGGAAAACATTGAGACAAAAGAAGAACATGCCGATAACCAACATTTTCTCCCTTTGTGTAAATATTTTCTGCACTTCGTTGTTCTGTGTCATTGCTTCCGATAAAAACAATATTTTACGACTTATCAAATAGGAATTCAAAACAAAAAGAAATGATTCAAACATTCAAGTGATCGATTATTAACATTATATCTCTGGTTCGTGAAGAAATAGGCTTTCAAAACATTGACCCAAAAGAGCACCATACATTTGAACATGTCCATTTTACAACCTTTAAATTCAATCTAATTTTTGGCTGCCTCACCCTTTTCCGAACAAGACCTGGTTAGACCTGGTTTTGACGTCCTGAACGGATTTTATTGAAGGTGAAAAGATTGAGGCGAAAGAATCTTATTTTCTTTTACACTCATTCTGTCGCCTGCCACAGCTTTTGAGTTGGATGACCATAAAGTTTTACTGTTTGGGAAAGGGTTAAATGGATGTTTAGGAAGCCCATGAGAAACGCCGATTTGGTAAATCCCTTTGGACTGAGCACTAAGTGCTCAAGATGAGCTATTGTGGTCACTCACCGTCCGTCCGTCCGTCTGTTCGTCCATAATTCCTTGAAACACCTCCTACTCCTTAACCATTGGGCCGATTTTGACAAAACTTTACAGGAATCTTCCTTGGATGACCATATTCAACGAATGTTCGTGATTTTTTGATTCGTTGAAAAATATGGGCGTGGCAGGGCAAGGCTTATCGAACTTTGAGAAATCATGATTTCATTCTTAACAAATCAACCATTCGGCCAATTTCAACCAAACTTTGCAAGAATATTCTTTGAGTCACTGTCGTCAACATTTATGAATAAATTTAGGATGAATGGAGTTTAGACAGAAATTATCGATCAATCATGGGGAATTGAAAAAACACTTCCCATTGTTAAAGCCTTTGCGCTTGAATGCGCTAAGCTAAAAGCACAAGATGTTTTATTATTTGAATAGATGGGATGTTGAAGAACATATATATATAGGCTTTTCTAGGCTTTTCTGCCGCCTAGTTTTTGCCATTTGAAGCCGAGTAAAATGACCTATTTTGAAAACCTATTCATCGACTCATAATTCATCGGTTCATCGTAGTAACATACACGGATGAATAGATCTATTTTCCCTCTTTAATTTGATATAAGATTTATAAAAATCCGTAAAGAAATGGCAGTGCCAAAGCAATTTTATCACACATACCCACGCGTCCTTCTAATGTAACAACCGAGTTCAAACAAAGAAACGCAGAGTTGACCCACTTTTTCAAATAGAGATTTAACACGAAAAGAATGTGTATAAGGTAAAAGTATTTTATCATAATAAAATATAACTATTTAGCTTTAAGTTTTTACACACTTTTTTGCAATTTAATGTGTTATTTAGGCTGAAAATGCCGTTTGTAAATTACTCGTTTTTACATAGAATCAGATAGAGGAAGTATTTATAACACGAGACTGTGACCACACTAACATCAAAATATCTGCTTAAGTGGAAGTGAAAATCTGGTCCCATCCTAATCAATGAATATCAACATTATTGAATGAAATAATTTCGAAATAAACATAGCTATTAAAATATAGTAGGAAAAGGAAAGAATATCTTTGATAACAAACAAGAGCTGTCACTGTAAGATGACAATGCCCCCGACACCGCTTTGATTTTAAATTATGGCCAATCTATGTTCAAGGTCAAGGTCATCCAGGGGTCAAGGTCACCAAAGTATGTGCCTACAGAAAGGTAATGTACCAAGGAATGTTGTGGTAAAGTATGAAGCGAATATGTTAAGTAATAAGGAAGTTATGGCCAATGTTAAAGTTTTTGGACGGAATGACGGATGGACGGACAGACGGACGGACGGACAGACGGACGGACGGACGGACAAGTCAAATTTATGATGCCTCCCTATCGGGGGCATAAAAAGGTCAAATGTCACTTTAATCAAAACTGAACAATATCGGATGACTCCAACTCTGGATATGTCCAGGTATTTTAACTGCCCTCTGACTTTGAAGTGTTGATAATATGTGACCCTTCACACTAAAAGGGACACTTAGAGGAAGTGTGAAAAATATCGACCCTAGCCTGTCTGCGCAGTCCGCGCAGCCAGACTAGGGCCGATACTTTCCACTCTGATATAACTTTCTAAAACTAGAATGTTTAACCTATCTTAGCATGTGTTCTTTTATCAAATACGTCTTCTGGTTGACCTCTGCTGAGCATGATCAGCTTGTCATTACTTGGATTTTTTAACTTCTGATAAGGTCCCTTTTAGCGTGACAAGTCACATATAATATCATAATGCTTTTTAAACAAACAAATTAGTTAGATCTAGCACAATTGTCTACTAGCGTGTTACACTTACCCTCTTCCAATCATCGGGAGACTGTGTCTTCACCAGATCAGCTGGAACAAGTTCTCGTAACATTCTCCTGTAACACAACAAACAACATCAGGTCAATCTTTCTGTAGAAAGTACATAAAAATAGAAATCTAAACAAGAACTCTGCCCCCCTCCCCCTACAAGTGCTTGCGACAAATTGAAATTATCCTTGACCTTGGAAAGAGAAACAAGATGTGTATGTGAAACATGAATGTCCCCGAAATGGCAATGTTAAGGTTTCATGTCAAGTTTTTCAAGTTAAGGGTTGATAAAGGTTAATGAATGACCTTGTGGATGGTCATATTGCATGGAACAGATAGATACCATTGAAAGAAGGTTACATACTAAATTTGAGCTTTGTATGTCAAATACTTTGGGAGAAAAGGCAAATATTAAGTTTTCAGACAGAAATTTATTGTGAGGTTTTCACGTCCCCACCATTGGAAGGCTCAGGCCATTCTCTGGCACTATGGTGTCATTTTTTGCTGGATGGCTCAGGCTGTCCTCTGCTGAGCCGTCCTCTGACAGCGAAAAGTTACTAAATACACATTTTCTTATATTAATGCCACATTTCAACCTAGAAATTTCATTCATAAACATTTTTCTTCAAGAAAAATATAAACTTACGGTAAGTTCTGTAGGTTAGCCTTCATTTCTCCAAATTTGACACGGAATATAAGAGCAGCTAGACGAGCTGCCTCTTCACGACTACACTTGTGGTATCCGCGTAACAGTTTGGGTAATTCTTGATGATAATGGAAGATCAAATCAGCGTTCAGATCACGGCCAGGTATTGTATTGGTCCAGAGTTTCTTCATAAAGAACACTTGATAGGTGAATTGTGGGGTGGCTCCTGAGAAGATACATGTATAACAATGGTGGAACATGTATAATTTCATGAGAACTTGATCTACTTGACCTTTCCCAACAAGACCTGGATTGACATCCAAAATGGAAAAGGCTTGGGAAATCATTGGGGCAAAAGAAGAAAATGCTGATAATCAGCATTTTCTCCTTTTGCCTCAATATTTTCTGTGCTATCATGTACACGAATCATATCTTATCAGCACCCATTTAGTCATCTGAAGCAGATTTTAAATTGGGCATCCCTGAACTTTTGGAGTTTAGGAAATGGTTAAAAGAATGATCAAACAGCAAAAACAAGAAATATCCAAGTACAGACAGTTAAAACTTTTCACAGTTATGTCACTATCTTGATTGAGCTTTCTTATATTCATGGCGCTGCAGTGTGCATATCAAAATCCTATTGAGTAATGAAAGCAAACAATTTCATTCGACAAAGAAGAATGGCCATTCTATATTAGCAGCTTGCAAACTAAGGAATAGGTATAATATCTCAAAAGTTTATGATAAAAGGAAATCGTTAACCTACCATCTCTTGTTGGTCTAGCCTTGCGTATCCAGTCAATCAGGTGACGAACAAAGTCAAAGAAGAAATCACCCTCAGGTACACTTATCACTGTAAAAGAAAATTGTGTATCAATAATAACAGTTATATTAATATACAGCAAACTTTTAAAACCAATCTAACAGAGATACCTGATACTATGAATACAAGTGTAATATCTCAAAAGAAAATTGAATCTAGTACCATTTCTTTTGACATAGAAACATGGCATACTGAAACTACGTTAAACAAGTGTTCCTTAGTTTTTCTTTCATTAAGAACTCTTTTCCTGATGCAGTCAATTGTGGTAAAGCCGTAACAATATGCTCAAAATCAAGAATGAAAAACATTCTCTGAAATTCATCCACATCTGTCCATAAATGTAGGAAATACAGTCACAACATTTGGATGTCGATCTTGATACAGATAGACATACATGCTGATGTTGGAATGGACAGAGAAGATATCACTAAACATTAAATTTTGCCCATGGTGCCATGAAAGAATTTTGTAGAAAATGGTTAGTAACATAATTTGTAAATAAATTTGCATGTAATTTATGATATATATAGAATATCTATACCTTTGTCTGCAATCTTGACAAACAAACTGAACCCTTCTGATGATTTTAGTCGTAGTTTGTTGGAGATATTCTGACAGAAGTCTTTTGCCCTGGTACTGGATTCTACCTCAAATGCCTGGAGAAGAACAAGATGTTATAAGATTGGGTTGAATCTGATTTTTCTGCACAGTTTCATATACATAGGGGTGACAGATTGCATCACAGCTCACAATGTCACAAACAATGTCACATTTTCCAAACAAATGAACTTTTCATACATACCCAATAGTATGAGTCTTTAAAACAAAAGGACCATGATGGTCCTATATCGCTCACCTGCACCAAAATGATATGAGCAACACTTTTGTTCAATTCAATTAATATTTATGACTTTAAGACTGAGAACGAACTTATGGTCAATAACGAGTGAAAATACAACTTAAACGAGATCTTATGGTGCCCAACTGTGAACATTGTTGTACAAGTTTGTCTTGATTGATAAATAATTGTAGATTCTAGAGTATAAACAAGGTCAAAAGCAGCCAAATTCAGCAGTTTTTTCAACTTCAAGGGCACATAACTCTCAACTTCCTGATCAGATCAGATTGAAAATAAAACTCATCTGAGATTTTATGGTCCCAAACATTGTGTCCAAGTTTTGTCTTTATTGATTAATAATTGCTGATTCTAGAGTGTAAACAAGGTCGAAAACAGCCGAAAATGGAAATTCAAGGGCACATAACTCTGGACTTTCTAGTCAGATCAGACTGAAATCTTACTCATCCAAGATATTATGGTCTCCAACATTGTGTCCAAAATTGGTCTTGCTTAGGAAATAATTGTAGATTCTAGAGCGTAAACAAGGTCGAAAACAGTCAAAAACAGCAATTTTGTCAAATTCAAGGGCACATAACTCTAGACTTTCTTATCAGATCAGATTGAAAATCAAACTAATTTCAGATTTTATGGTCCCAAACATTGTGTCCAAGTTTTGTCTTGATTGATTAATAATTGTAGATTCTAGAGTGTTAACAAGGCCAAAACCAGGCGAAAATGGCAATTTTGTCATATTCAAGGGCACATAACTATAGACTTTCTGTTCAAATCAGACTGAAAATTAAACTCATCCAAGATCGTATGGTCCCAAAGATTGTGTTCAAATTTTGTCTTGATTTATCAATAATTGTAGATTCTAGAGTGTAAACAAGATTGAAAACTGCCGAAAATGGCAATTTTGTTGAATTCAAGGGCACGTAACTCTCGTCTTTGTGATCAGATCAGACTGAAAATTGACTCCTGCAAGATCTTATGGTCTCCAACATAAGGTCCAAGTTTTGTCTTGATTGATCAATAATTGTAGATGCTAGAGTGTAAACAAAGTCAAAACTAGCTATTTTTTACGTTCAAGGGCAAATAACTCCAGACTTCCAGGTCCGATCAGGCCCATAATCGAACTCATCCGAGAACTTATGACCATACTTGCTTTGAACAAGTTTGATCAAGATTGGCCAACTTTTGTAGATGCTAGAGTGTTAACACCAAATTGTTGACAGACAGACGGGCGGACAGACGACGAACATTGAGTGACCACAATAGCTCACCTTGAGCACTTCGTGCTCAGGTGAGCTAATAAAAGGGAGGGAAATATTATGCAATTTCCACACTGTTTTTAAGTTGTGGTGACAGACAGTTGTCCAACGGCATGAAACAAAGAAAGCACATACCTCATCAGAATCATCTGGGAAGTAGACTTTATGTAAAATTTGTGTGGTTTTGTGTTGTATAGCCTCAACTTCTACTTGGTGGGGTGGGTACTTTCTGGTGCCATTTCTGTAAAATATATCAAATATTTATGTAAAATTTGTGTGGTTTTGTGTTGTATAGCCTCAACTTCTACTTGATGGGGTGGGTACTTTCTGGTGCCATTTCTGTAAAATATATCAAACGTTTATGTAAAATTTGTGTGGTTTTGTGTTGTATAGCCTCAACTTCTACTTGATGGGGTGGGTACTTTCTGGTGCCATTTCTGTAAAATATATCAAACATTTATGTACAATTTGTGTGGTTTTGTGTTGTATAGCCTCAACTTCTACTTGGTGGGGTGGGTACTTTCTGGTGCCATTTCTGTAAAATATATCAAACATTTATGTAAAATTTGTGTGGTTTTGTGTTGTATAGCCTCAACTTCAACTTGGTGGGGTGGGTACTTTCTGGTGCCATTTCTGTAAAATATATCAACATTTCTGTAAAATATATCAAACGTTTATGTAAAATTTGTGTGGTTTTGTGTTGTATAGCTTCAACTTCTACTTGGTGGGGTGGGTACTTTCTCGTGCCATTTCTGTAAGATATATCAACATTTCTGTAAAATATATCAAACGTTTATGTAAAATTTGTGTGGTTTTGTGTTGTATAGCTTCAACTTCTATTTGGTGGGGTGGGTACTTTCTCGTGCCATTTCTGTAAGATATATCAACATTTTTGTAAAATATATCAAATATTTATGTAAAATTTGTGTGGTTTTGTGTTGTAAAGCTTCAATTTCTACTTGGTGGGGTTGGTACTTTCTGGTGCCATTTCTGTAAAATATATCAAACATTCATGTAAAATTTGTGTGGTTTTGTGTTGTATAGCCTCAACTTCTACTTGATGGGGTGCGTACTTTCTGGTGCCATTTCTGTAAAATATATCAAACATTTATGTAAAATTTGTGTGGTTTTGTGTTGTATAGCCTCAACTTCTACTTGGTGGGGTGGGTACTTTCTGGTGCCATTTCTGTAAAATATATCAAACATTTATGTAAAATTTGTGTGGTTTTGTGTTGTATAGCCTCAACTTCAACTTGGTGGGGTGGGTACTTTCTGGTGCCATTTCTGTAAAATATATCAAACATTTATGTACAATTTGTGTGGTTTTGTGTTGTATAGCTTCAACATCTACTTGGTGGGATGGGTACTTTCTGGTGCCATTTCTGTAAAATATATCAAACATTTATGTAAAATTTGTGTGGTTTTGTGTTGTATAGCCTCAACTTCAACTTGGTGGGGTGGGTACTTTCTGGTGCCATTTCTGTAAAATATATCAAACATTTATGTAAAATTTGTGTGGTTTTGTGTTGTATAGCTTCAACTTCTACTTGGTGGGGTGGGTACTTTCTGGTGCCATTTCTGTAAAATATATCAAACGTTTATGTAAAATTTGTGTGGTTTTGTGTTGTATAGCTTCAACTTCTATTTGGTGGGGTGGGTACTTTCTCGTGCCATTTCTGTAAGATATATCAACATTTTTGTAAAATATATCAAATATTTATGTAAAATTTGTGTGGTTTTGTGTTGTAAAGCTTCAATTTCTACTTGGTGGGGTTGGTACTTTCTGGTGCCATTTCTGTAAAATATATCAAACATTCATGTAAAATTTGTGTGGTTTTGTGTTGTATAGCCTCAACTTCTACTTGATGGGGTGCGTACTTTCTGGTGCCATTTCTGTAAAATATATCAAACATTTATGTAAAATTTGTGTGGTTTTGTGTTGTATAGCCTCAACTTCTACTTGGTGGGGTGGGTACTTTCTGGTGCCATTTCTGTAAAATATATCAAACATTTATGTAAAATTTGTGTGGTTTTGTGTTGTATAGCCTCAACTTCAACTTGGTGGGGTGGGTACTTTCTGGTGCCATTTCTGTAAAATATATCAAACATTTATGTACAATTTGTGTGGTTTTGTGTTGTATAGCTTCAACTTCTACTTGGTGGGATGGGTACTTTCTGGTGCCATTTCTGTAAAATATATCAAACATTTATGTAAAATTTGTGTGGTTTTGTGTTGTATAGCCTCAACTTCAACTTGGTGGGGTGGGTACTTTCTGGTGCCATTTCTGTAAAATATATCAAACATTTATGTAAAATTTGTGTGGTTTTGTGTTGTATAGCTTCAACTTCTACTTGGTGGGGTGGGTACTTTCTGGTGCCATTTCTGTAAAATATATCAAACGTTTATGTAAAATTTGTGTGGTTTTGTGTTGTATAGCCTCAACTTCTACTTGGTGGGGTGGGTACTTTCTGGTGCCATTTCTGTAAAATATATCAACATTTCTGTAAAATATATCAAACGTTTATGTAAAATTTGTGTGGTTTTGTGTTGTATAGCCTCAACTTCTACTTGGTGGGGTGGGTACTTTCTGGTGCCATTTCTGTAAAATATATCAAATATTTATGTAAAATTTGTGTGGTTTTGTGTTGTATAGCCTCAACTTCAACTTGATGGGGTGCGTACTTTCTGGTGCCATTTCTGTAAAATATATCAAACATTTATGTAAAATTTGTGTGGTTTTGTGTTGTATAGCCTCAACCTCTACTTGGTGGGATGGGTACTTTCTGGTGCCATTTCTGTAAAATATATCAAACATTTATGTAAAATATATCAAACATTTCTGTAAAATATATCAAACATTTATGTAAAATTTGTGTGGTTTTGTGTTGTATAGCTTCAACTTCAACTTGGTGGGGTGGGTACTTTCTGGTGCCATTTCTGTAAAATGTATCAAACATTTATGTAAAATTTGTGTGGTTTTGTGTTGTATAGCCTCAACTTCTACTTGGTGGGATGGGTACTTTCTGGTGCCATTTCTGTAAAATTAATCAATTATTTTAAATGCTTGAGGTTTTTGCTAGGATTCACATATTATCTTGTGTTGAACATTTTCCTATAAGATCTATAATCTGATATTAGTTTTGAAGTTGAATTACTAATTTATCAAACCTATATAGATTAGCAACAAGATGTGTTTGTGAAACAGAAATGATCCCAAAAATGATTATAAAACAATTGATGGGTGACAATTTTGCCAGAAAGTATATTTGCCACAGCCAGGCATCAATCCTGGAACATCTAGAGTGAGAGTCCGATGCCCTACTAGCTGCATCATGGAAGTGGCCCTTGAAGTTTTGATACATAATCAATTGCAAATTTACTTTTCCTTTGAGGTTTATGTACAAAGGTTTAATGATTTTCAAATTATTCTGTGACAAATCAATCATCCCTTACTTGAGTGTTTTCTGTAGTCGCTGTACACAATCTTGTGCGATCTGGTTACGCTTTGATCGTAGGAAGGCCGTAACTTCCTTCAACAGATTGGTTGAAGGAGCAAAACATCCTGTTATCAACCACATAAGTTCCCAACCTCGGTCCTCACTGGTCCTGGGAAAATATAATTAGTAAAATTTTGTCACAATAAATGGCTGTACAGAATCATTCTTAATGGCATAATTATGTATCTGTGAAAAATACAATTCAAACCCCATTTGCTTTATTGTATTGTTACTCTATTCGTTAGCAAATTATTTTCTACTCTATGAGTATGAAATATATAAATTTTCTTTTCAATAATGTACATTTTGTTATCTGCAGCAGCTTTCAAATGAGCAGTCTAAAATGTTGTTGTCTGCGAAAAGTTTAAAAATACAGAATTGAGTTAAATACTGACCTGTTTCTGTTATCTGTTAATTGTTTGATTATTTGACAGTAGATTTCATCCTTCAACAGTTCCTGTCAATAGAAGAAAAGCAGATTCTAAGTCAACAAAGTTTTGAAATTAGAAATTCACCGAGGAAACACAGAATAACAAAATAATGAATGCATATACATAACATTTTAAAAAGATAGAAACTGTTGAGTATGATTGAAAATACTGCACAGCTGTAGCTTTGGTATTTTAGTTACAATACTTTTTGATGTACCTGGCGAAATATAATTGACTCTGAATGAAGAAGAGAATGGTATATTTTTGTTGAATTGAAATATTTCCCTTTGAAATGCAACTCATTGTAACATTGAATAAGCTTAAGTTTGATGTAAGTGATCACATTAAAAATTCACTTACAGTTCTGAGTGGTGGTTCAAATATTTGATCTGTCAATTCATTGGCTACTCGCCCTCTCTTGGATGGGTGATCTCCCATATATTTCAAGATAGGTGACAGCAGTTAAGGCTAATAACAGGCAGAATTACAACAAAAACATGATTGAAAATTGTAACATTCTGATATTGGTTTAATCAATAAAACTGTTATCCTTTTCTAAAACAAGATTTTGTTTTGATGTCTCTGATAAGAAATGCTTGAAAAAACATAAGGCTAAAGAAGATAATGCTGACCACCAGCATTTCCTCCTTTTTTCCTTCATCATCTTCTTTGATATAATGCACACAAATGATTTTCTCATCAAAATCAATTTTGTCTTCTGCAACAGCTTCCAAGAACTGTCAAAATATTTGACATTTGTGAAATGGTTAAGTCAGGTCTCGGCTGCCAATGTGTTAATTGTCAGAAAATAAATCCAACGGATTTGACTTATTACATCCAAGTCATCAATACATAAAGGATATATAAGAAGCACATGCAGGCCTCCTGGCTGATCTCTTCTCTGCCCAGTAGTTTCTTCAGTAATGGCTGTTTTAGGGGGTCCTTCGAATATTTCCACAATTCCTGGGGTTTCCTGCCCCTTGCTGTAGATAGGGTCTTTGTCAGGGTCCTTTTTGGTGGGGGTCTAAAAAAAGAAATTTAAATTTGATGATCATAATCATTGTAATAAAGACCATGCAGCTTGTAGGCCCTAAATGCAACTTACAATAACACTTATACAAACTTACACGAAATACCTAACAAAGCATTCAAGGAACAAGATCAAAGCAAAGCGAAAAGCAAAGTATTTTACAGACCTTTTTTTCAAAACAAGACCTGATTTTGTTGTACAGGGTATAAAGAGTTTTTTTTTTAAATCATTACGAAAACAAGAGGCACAAGAGGGCCTGTATCGCTCCAGTGGCTGTATTTCAATGAATGGGGCAGTGCAAATACAGATGCTTATTGATTAGCCCCACCCTGCCACGCCTACTCTTATGGAACGAACAAAATTTCATGAACAATTTCAGTAAAGGGTCACTCAATGAACATTTCTGCAAAGTTTGGTATAAATCGGCCAAATGGTTGATTTTTAAAGAATTATTTTGTGATTTCTCTACGTGTAATAAGCCCCACCTTGCTAGGCCCACATTTATGGGCAAATCAAAGTTGCATAATACACTTGAAGTAAAGGGTTACCCAAGGAAAATTTCTGTCAAGTTTGGTCTAAATTGGCCCAATGGTTGATTTTTAAAGAATTATTTTGTGATTTCTGATAAGCCCCATCCTACCACACCCACATTTATGGACCAATCAAAATTCCTTGAACAAATTAAGTAAAAGGCTACCCAAGGAACATTTCTGCCAAGTTTGGTCAAAATTGGCAAACTGGTTTGAGAAGAGGATATTTTAAAAGAAAAAGTTGGCGCAAAGACAGACACATGCACGCACTAGGACACAACACCATGACAATAGCTTGCTTGCTTTCCACCGGTGGAGCTAAAAAACATAACTAAAATTTACCTAAAGTGATCATAAGAGTACTCTTCCAGTGTGTAAGGTTTCTCATTCTGATCTGGGGCTACTTCTATATGTGTTGGGGATAACACTGACCGGTCAGAGGACTGTACAAATAGGTCCAGTATGAGTGTTGATAGAGATAGAATTTGTGTGCAATAAAACACAGAAAATATTGAGACAAAAGGAGAAAATGCTGGTAATCAGCATTTTCTCCTTTTGCCTCAATATTTTTCAAAAGCTTATTGGGGATGTTAGGACCAGGAGTTAATTGGGAAAGGGTTCAAGTTTACATGAAGTGGTAGTCCATGGAGTTGGATGACTGCAAAAATAGCCTTACTAGAAATAGTTTGGGTAAACATTGAGAGAAAAGAGACAGGATAATATTTACCTGAAGTGATCATAAGAGTACTCTTCCAGTGTGTAAGGTTTCTTATTCTGATCTTGTGCCACTTCTATATGTGTTGGGGATAACACTGATGGGTCGGATGACTGCACAAATAGGTTCAGCAGAAACATTGAGAGAAAAAAATCAGGACAAAACATTGAGAGAAAAGAGACAAGATAAAGTTTACCTGAAGTGATCATAAGAGTACTCTTCCAGTGTGTAAGGTTTCTTATTCTGATCTGGGGCCACTTCTACATGTGTTGGGGATAACACCGAGGGATCAGATGACTGCATAAATAGCCTAGGTACAGTAGAAACATTGAGAGAAAATAAACAGGACAAAACATTGAGAGAAAAGAGGCAAGATAAAATTTACCTGAAGTGGTCATAAGAGTGCTCTTCCAGTGTGTAAGGTTTCTCATTCTGATCTAGAACTACTAGAGTAAGTTCACCGTTTATCGACACCTTAAGCTTTCACATTTATTATTATGACTCGTAGGTATCCTTCATTTGATTTCTTGCAAGATTCGTGTAACAGCACTTTTCATTGGTCATTTCTTCGTATTGTATAGGTATTTTGCACTTTTCAGCCAATAAAATTCGTGATTACAATGTAGGCGGTGAAACAGTAAAATTTTCCACATTCCCCTTTTATCGACACCCTCTCTCCCTATTATCGACACCCAATTTATTTCTTTAGAAAATAAGGACTTTACTTGTTTTATGTAACCATTTCCACGGCATGACCCAGCTTTGACATCGCCACTTAAATTTGCTGAGGAAAACATTGAGTGAAAGGAGGGAATTGATCATAATCGTTAATTTTTCCTTTCATTCTCCCTAAATAATTTTAATGATATGATATTAACATCTTTCACTGGTGACACCAATTAAAAATATTTTCTCGTCCGCAACTCCATTCAAAAAGTGTATTCAAAAACTGCGATGTCTTGGGTGGGTTTTATTTGATTTGTAAATAAAAATGATTCATGCGAAGTGTGGAGAAAACTTCGCTTGTTAACACATTTGTGAAAAAGACCCCAGTAGCATGAGGAAACTTACGGATTCGCTGTGGAAAAAGGATAAACCATTCAACGTAATGAGAACATCCGGTTAAATGATTTGTTTTTTAAATCATGCATCCATACAAAATGCGACTATCCACCGTGATGGGCACACAGAAAAATGAAAGTGTTGGCTCTGTAAATGTGATAGGCCTACCTTGTCACTTAATTATTCCAATTAATGATTTAATTTATCCACATCCATATTCAATTAAAACTTTATCTGCACACCATGAACATTAAACAAGTGTGCCTCTAAAAAGCGTGAATTTTGTGAACAATGTGTAAAGCGTTGAATAGCAGGTGTTGGCGGCTTTGTTTGATGTTCACAAAGTTTCCCAAACAGTCTGTGGTGTGACGAATATATGACGTCATTTTGTTCCGACAAAGGAATGTGAAATCAGCGTGCGGACTTGCCTGTCAATCAACCATATTAATTATGGATGGGTGGAGACTAACAAACTGTTTAAGCCAATCAATTCAGCGGTTGTACGGCATAGATAACTCTGTATGTAAGACCATCATGAATTAAGGGATGCCTTTCCCGAGTGTTTTGGTGACCAACCAATGAATTTCTTCTCTTTCAAACTAAGTAACAGGGGTCAAATTATTCCCCTCTGCATTAAGTTTTAGGCTATAGCATAAGTTTAAACTAGTGTAACCTTTGTGATGGATTAATTAAAGGATGTTTCTTACAAAGTAAGACTCGTCATTTATATTCATGTATGTTAATCTTCAGTTGGGAATTTGAGCGAATATGAAATATGTATTTGTCCTATTTTACATTGGAATGGTAGATTAACTAAAGGCATTAACATCACTTCTACTTTTCAACATTAGGGTATGGCTAGATGCAATGTCGTAGCCACAAACTTGATGATTGGTAATGGTTGGTATTGGAAACCCAGATAATGACTTAAAAATTTTTGGTTGCTTTATTGCAACTAGAGTAGCGGCCAGATCGTAGCCTATATCTGGTGAAGAAAGACCTCTGATCAATTGAAATAATTACTTATACAATTAGCTACGATTTACAATGTGTACAAATTATCAGATGTTCCTGTAGTCTAAGTAAACTACAGCCTCAGGATTTCCTTTTTAGAAGTACTTTTTCAGTGGGTGTCGATATTAGGGAAACCAAGACTAATATTTCCTAATTATCGACACCCATAGTTTTTACAGAAATTGAAAGGTAATACACATTTAACAGTTTAAAATGTAAAGGATAACATATTTTAAGCTAAATAAATGGTATACGCAGGGAAAATATGCCAGATAAAGTTAAGAATTTTCAAGAAAAAAATTCAACCAGCCTTATCTCGGATGTTAAGACTGACCCAAATTTATGATGATCATGAAAAACATGGACAAGAATGTGGCCTACAAACTCCAAAATTGCACATTTAAGTGATGACATCGCAAATATTGATATTTTCATATCAGGAGCGAGCCTGCAATCGTATTTGTGATAAATCGCGGGGGTGTCGATAAATGGACAGTGTCGACATTAGGTGAACTTACTCTATTACATGTGTTGAGGATAACACAGATGGGTCGGATGACAGTACAAATAGGTTCAGTAGAAACATTGAGAGAAAAGAGACAAGATAAAATTTACCTGAAGTGATCATAAGAGTACTCTTCCAGTGTGTAAGGTTTCTCATTCTGATCTGGAGTTACTTCTACATGTGTTGGGGATAACACTGACGGATCAGAGGACTGCACAAAGAGGTTCTGCAAATATGAAATGAACAAATAATTGCTACATTTATTGCTTTTTGAAATAGTGTTTAATTTAGAGGCATTAACCCATTTCCAAACAAGATCTGGTTTTGACGTCCTTAGTAGAAACAGTTTGTGAAAACATTGAGAAAAAAGAAGAAAATGCTGATGATCAGCATTTTCTCCTTTTACCTCAATATTTTCTGTGCTATATTCTACAAACATCCTATGTTTATCAGTACCCATTTTATCATTTAAAGCAGCTTTTGAAATTAACTGACCACCCTTACATTTTGTTGTTTGGAAAGGGTTAATCTATGACCATTATTGTGTTGCATCCTTTTATATGACAAATCTGTAGTCTCATTGTTCAATATTTAACGCTAGATTTTTGAACAGATCTTTGTACTAATATTTCAGACCATTCTTAGTTGATGTTATTTGGTAAAGAAAGGAAGCTTACCAATATTTCTGGAGGGGGTTTGGTGATGGTTGGTAGTACATAGACACACTCAGCTGGGAAATCTCCCTTCTTGGATGTCCTTGAACACTCGCCAACACACCATCCTGAATTCATGACAGTCTCACCACTTTGTTGTATCAACACAATCAAATCACCCTTCTGGAAACTCAGGAACGAAGATCCCTCACCTAAAATGTGTAATTATGAAAACTGTTAATGTGATTCAAAATTTTGCTTTGTCAGATGACCATGACCTTGCAACAGTAAGATTCCTACTAGTTTTCGATTTTGAAGTTGTTTGACCTTTGCACCGAGAAATGCATGTTCATTCAATATGACTGTATTTTCAATTCCTACTAGTTTTTCGGTTTTGAAGTTATTTGAGCTTTACATTGAAAAATGCATAATCATTCAATATGAATGGACTGTATTTTCAAAACATTTAGACAGCTAGGTAAAACAAAATGTGTTTGTAAAACACTAATGCCCCTGAAAATGCTAAGGTTAAGTTATTACTTTATGTTTTCAGAATGACAGAGGGTTTTGATTTTATTGGGGTTTTATGCAGTTTTCAACATCTATGGTCATATCGCGGTGGCTGGAGCACCTAACTGTGGGTTCCTGTTATTTCTCGCACCAGTACAACCACAATATCCAAACCGAGCCTCCAGCTGCTCTCTCACATAGATGATTCACACCCATTGGTGAGAGACAAATGAGACCCCTGGATTGAAGGACTCCGACGTAACCGACTGAGCTATCAGATGGACAACAATAAAACAATATGCCCCAACCTTTCGATACAGGGCATAAAAAACCCATTGAATACAGGGTTATATTAACAAATGAAACACTAGTTTGAACAATATTCTATCTTAAAGTTTAATCATTTTTATTACATTTCATCTACAATAATTTACCAACCTGGAGCACTGTAGTCTTGCAGAGCTATCACATATTTGGACCTCTTCTTCAGCCCCTCGAGGAATGTGACCACTAAATCCCTGATATCTTCAGCATTAGGAGATGTAAATGTGTATTCATCACCTTTCACTGTAGCCAGGGTGAAGCTCTGACCATGCATCTTACCAGTTCTGAAGTAGAAGCATGCATATCAAGATGTCATCAAGAATATCATAATTTCAAAATATGGAAAGCAGGAAAACAAACAAGGCTATGGCACAATAACAATTCTATATATTTAAAGAAAAGAAAATTCCATCTTATTCTATTTTGAAGTTTAAAATTGCTTGACATGACATTTTTTTGTGATCAAAAGTCATGAAGTTTTAAAACTCAAAGATACTGCAGAATGGTGACAAATTCAAGTAAGTGAAATGTGGCCCCTTTTTATCTTTCTGAGTAAAAGACATTGTGGAAAATGAAGAAATTGCTTGTCCTAAAGCTTTGATCTTTTGGGGTGTCAAAATGAGTCACTGTATGGTATTGGGACAAAAATTCATAACATACCTGCTACTTGAAACAGCCGTGATTTCAGGGAAAGACAACTCCAGCAACACTTGTTCCTGGTCATCAACAACATACACGCCTGTCCAGTTAACAGCGATAATCACATCATTCTTCGGCAGGCTCGGTCCGGCAAACTTGTACGCCTCGTAGAACCGAGAAAACAACAGCGGCCATTTATATTTGGCGTAGCTCACAATGTCTTCTTTCACCTTCAGTGCTTTGATTCTGTCGTTGGCGTAGTAAGGTCCTCGAATCTTGCTCATAACTTGCTGCATCCAGTATTGGAGAGCATTTGGCTTGCTCAGAAGTGTGTCGGGAATGTAGGAGGGTAGAAGGGAGTTGAGACGTTCACTGCTAACATTGGAGCCATAGTCAATATAGTACTGCTGTGCTGCTATCATCGCTAAATCATCATCCTGTTAAATAGAATATTCCAGTAGTTGAGAGTGAGTGTTTGGTTTGCTAATAAGTGTGTCGGGAATGTAGGAGGGTACAAGAGAGTTGAGACGTTCGATGCTCACATTAGAGCTATAGTCAATATAGTACTGCTGAGCTGCTATCATGGCTAAATCATCGTCCTGTTAAATAGAAGATTCATTTATTCTTAAACATTATTTAAAACTGCAGCTCCATTCTATATTTGCCCACATTCTCCTATGGAACTGGTGTTCTAACTCAATTAAACCATATCATGTATACATGACACACAAATTAAACTTCAGAAATGTAGAGAGAAACGAAAGTGATACAATATGCTCTTGCTTTTTCAATATGGGGGCATAAAAATGCAACTAATTAAACTAATCATAGAAAACTAACCTTATCACATCTGTACTCTCCAAACTTGATACCTCTCACCACTTGTTGGTAGATCAGGTTTGTGGCTGTTGAGTCTTCATTGGGGTCATGCCACGGGGCAAATATCTCCTTTCTAAAGAACAATCTCCAGGGGGCGTTCCTCTCCTGGGCCCCTTGTTCCTTAGCGTACTGTTCACATTGTGATATAGCATCCATAACATGGTCACCTCCACTACCGAGGGATGACACCTGAAATAAACAGTGATAATTAACCCATTACCACACAGTGACTCCTTTTGACACCCAACAAAATAAAGGCTGAGGAAAACATCGTGTAAAATGAAGAAATTGCTTGTGACAAGCAATTTCTTCATTTCCCACAATGTTTTCTACCCCAAAAGTTGTAAAATTTTGAAATTTCAACACATTGAAATTGTCGTCTGCAACTTCTTTCAATTTGGACAAGCTTAAAATTTTGCCCCGTCTGGTAATGGGTAAAATATCAAAAATAACATGCAGAAGGAGAAATGTGTGATTAAAAAGATTGAATTTTCTCTCATATGGAACTTTTTAATAATGCCTAACATATCTTAATTATCATAATTGATCATGCCATGAGGCAAATGTATCCTCTCTAAAGAACAATCTCAACAGCTATGTTCAAAGTTGTTTAGAAATAATTTCTTAAAATGAAGGTATACAACCAAGAATGTTCAACAGTATTTTGCAATTTTGTGAGTGAAAGTCACAGTGAAGAAACTTATTTTTACCTTGTCAAATAAAGCAATATACAGAGAGAATCCAAACTGATCCTTGAGTTCAATCTTCTCTGACAGCTGTTGACACAATTCTTTAGCTGTGGTTGCAGAATCAGCCAAAAGTGTCTTGGTATTTCCGTCCATAAACGTAATAGGTAACATGAGCGGCTTTTTCGACTTGGTTGCCTGGAGTTCTAGCCAGGATGGGGGCTGATTTCTGGTCCCATTAGCGAATGTTCGTCGTAATCTCTCCTCACAATATGGAGCATAACCTGGTGGTCCCTCACTGATAAAGTTGCGCAGATATTTGATGAACTAGAAATAAAATGGACAAATCAACTTTTACGCAAACAGATACTTTAACAGTTCCAGTTCATAGCAGTTAAAGATAATAGAATAAGTTCGAATGAAACTGTAAAATCTTTTAAAAATGGGATAGAAAACAATAAGGTATTTTCTTCTTTTATCCTTGAAGTTTTTCATAAGTAACAACTCAAAAGGTCATTAAAGGGATATTTGAGAACGGGTCAAAAATCTTAATTTCACCTTTAAAATACATTTTCAGTTTGCTGACATGAGACAATTTGTTTACCTTATTTGAAATTGACTATAAACTGACCTTATCAGAGGGAGCAAAGCATCCCACACACAGGGATAGCAAGATCCACCCTCTAGCATGACTGGCCTTAGATGGGTTCTGGGTTAGTTGTTTAGCAATCTGGCAGTATATTTCATCTCTGAAAGGACAGAAAATATGGTCAATTAGAAAATCAAATGGCAGCTCTCAACAATTTTCCCTTCATATTGCGAAATCCAAGGAGAATGCAAGAAGCCCCTCTTACAAACCGCCGCACGTCCTTAATAATTGTGTTTCTTTAGAGATTTTTAAAACGCATGATTTAAAAGGATGCACAACGGGTTGTAAGAGAGTCTTTAGCTATCTAGTAGAAAATTTTTAATCTCTGAATCGATGAAAGATGCCATTAACAATATGGCAAGCATTCATGATGCATTTACTTTTCAACACATTCTATTAATCAGTATGACAAAAGAAATGGGTATTGATACAAACAGCATATGATTACAGGAAAAGATGAAAAAAAATAAGTGCTCATTTTTTTCTTGTTCTTCCCTTGTCAAATTTAAGGAAGCAGGTAGTATAGAATAAGGCCAGACTGCACTCATTTGTAGGCTGGTCTTGTTCTATTGCTGCCAAAGTGACCAGAATACTCTGGGATCAGCACAAGTGTCAAGATTCTCAACTAATCAAAGAGTTTTTGGTAACAGGTAAAACATACCTTAAATCTGGCCTAAGAATCCCATGTCCAATAATAAAGTGTAGTTTTTCTAAGTTTGAAGTCGGTCTGTCTTCCAACAAGGCATTTTGTCCAGTCGGGGAGAAATAGTCTGTTTCCAACTGGTTTTTAAACTCCTCTGTAATCTTTGACTTCTTCTTCAATGTCAAAGACACAATCTTCTTTCTCATGCTTCGTTTTCCGCCAGTACCGGAGACGCGAAGCTGCATGGCGGGCTCATTTTCAAGCTCTGCGTTCATTCTCTGGGCTTCCTCTAGGTCTTTCTTGCTGAATTTACGGCCCAGTGTGGAATAAATTTTGGTCATCACCGGAGTGTTGTCCTGCAATAATATGTAAGTGTTTTGTTTATCTTTTTTCCTTCCATCAATTCTTTAATCAAGTTCATAGATTAGTTATACAACATTCAGTCAAGCTTAAAGCTTATTTTTTTCCCTAACTCTTAGCAGAAGTATCTTGAAATGTTTACAGACAGGCATTCATAAAACGTTTGGACAATGAATGAACAGCCTGCAATTAACCAAATTGCTAGTCTGGTTCCCGCACCTGAAGTCTACTATGGATTTAGGTACGGTTATAGCTAATCTCATGGTCACTGAGATGGCTTGGACAGGGGAAGCAACTCTGTAAATGGGCACCTGTAAGTGGCTTAGAGTAGCGTACCTTAATAAAAGCGCACCAAAACTATTGTTTACACTTTTAGAACATGAGCTCTGATTGGTTGAATTCCTCGGACCGTTTCATTGGTCATATCTATTGACTAATCAAAGGACAGAATGCAGTAGCTGTTCCCAGTCGTAGATTCAGTTATTTAAACGAATGGGTACCAGTCCACCAATTTGCATGTAGCAAACAGTTTAGACTATTCCAATTTGGAAGTCGCCACAGTCAACAAAATTGACATTGATTAAGATAGGAATTTTGTGCAAAATAGCACAGAAAATATTGAGGAAAAGGGAGAAAATGCTGTTTATCAGCCTTTTGCCTAAATGATGCCCATAACCTTTTCATATTAGGTACATTAAAAGGCTTCACTGTTTGGGAAAAGGCTGTACAGTTATAAGAAAATTAAATTGATTTTACAACAAGAAAGTAATAAGAAAGCTTTAATGCACCTTTTTCAGCAAGAGATATATCTAAGTAAACATGTACTAACCCTTGCATCTTGCATGGGCGAGTATATTTTTTGTTCCGGTAAATCTCCCATGAACCTCAGTATAGTAACTCACACAGCGAGGGCTGCCACATGATCTGACTCCTGACATCTGGAGCATTCAAGTAATCTTTTCAGCAAAAGATGAATAATTCTTTCCCAATCAGGACCTGGTTTTGACGTCCATAATAGAAAAGACTTGGGAAAACATTGAGGTAAAAGAAGAAAATGCTGATAATCAGCATTTTCTTCTTTTGTCTCAATATTTTTTATGCCAAAACTAACACATTTTCTACTTTTGATATCCAGCATTTTCCCATCTGGAACTACTCTCAAAATGAATTTGTCAAAAGTTATTCTGTTGAGGAAAGGGTTAATCTAAAATGTACTAACCCTAGCATCTTGCATGGCAGAGTATATTTTAGGTTCTGGTAAATCTCCCATGAACCTCAGTATCGTAACCCACACAGCCAGGGCTGCCATGTGGTCCGACTCCGACTTCAGGGGCAACAGGGACGTTCTGATTGGTCGACGTATGTAGGTGTGGTTCATGTTAGACTGGAAGTAGGTCGCGGAGAACTTGGAGAACTTGTACTCTGATATGTCTTCTTCGTCTAAAGGAAGTGGTATGGCCATCTGGTCCATGTCGAATCCAGGGTCTGACATGATCTTTCTTCTCTTCTCTTCCAAATCCTGGTGGAATAAAATATTCTATCTTTAACCCTTTCCCAAGCAAGACAAGATTTTGACATGCCTAGTAGAAATGGCTTGGGAAAACATGGGAAAACATTGAGACAAAAGAAGAAACTGCTGATAACCAGCAGTTTCTCCTTTTGCCTAAATATTTTCTGAGCTATTTTGCACACTTATTCCCTGTATTTTGTTATTTGCAGCAGCTTCCACATTGGAAAATGCTTTAATGTTGCTGTTTCTGAGAAGGTTAGAATTTAGACTCCATGAAATTATAGTATATCTATTCAACAACAAAATATTTATCAAGACTGGAAGTAGGTCGCGGAGAACTTGGAGAACTTGTACTCCGATATGTCTTCTTCGTCTAAAGGTAGTGGTATGGCCATCTGGTCCATGTCGAATCCAGGGTCAGACATGATCTTTCTTCTCTTCTCTTCCAAATCCTGGTGGAATAAAATATCATTGCTGCAAAAATATGACCACCTCTATCACGTCTAGGCAACATAAATAATTTTTTTATAATTTTAATTATGTAAAAGGTGTATTAAATAAATCTTAACTCATTACCAGACAGTATCATTTTAGACCATTCCAATCTCAAATATGTTGCAAATGACAACTTCTCGTGAATTCTAGTTTACATTTTTTGGTCTTTTAGGGTAGAAAACATAGTGGGAAATGAAGAAATTGCTTGTCACAAGCAATTTCTTCATTTTTCACATTGTTTTCCAAAGCTTTTATCGTGTACGACTTCAAAAAGACATCATTGTGTGGAAGTAGGTCGCGGAGAACTTGGAGAACTTGTATTCGGATATATCCTCCTCGTCTAAAGGAAGTGGTATGGCCATCTGGTCCATGTCAAATCCTGGGTCCGACATGATCTTTCTTCTCTTCTCTTCCAAATCCTAGTGGAATAAAATATTCTATCTTTAACCCTTTCCCAAGCAAGACAAGATTTTGACATGCCTAGTAGAAATGGCTTGGGAAAACATGGGAAAACATTGAGACAAAAGAAGAAACTGCTGATAACCAGCAGTTTCTCCTTTTGCCTAAATATTTTCTGAGCTATTTTGCACACTTATTCCCTGTTTATCAACATGTATTTTGTTATTTGCAGCAGCTTCCACATTGGAAAATGCTTTAATGTTGCTGTTTCTGAAAAGGTTAGAATTTAGACTCCATGAAATTATAGTATATCTATTCAACAACAAAATATTTATCAAGACTGGAAGTAGGTCGCGGAGAACTTGGAGAACTTGTACTCTGATATGTCTTCTTCGTCTAAAGGTAGTGGTATGGCCAACTGGTCCATGTCGAATCCTGGGTCCGACATGATCTTTCTTCTCTTCTCTTCCAAATCCTGGTGGAATAAAATATCATTGCTGCAAAAATATGACCACCTCTATCACGTCTAGGCAACATAAATCATTTTTTTATAATTTTAATTATGTAAAAGGTCTATTAAATAAATCTTAACTTATTACCAGATGGTAACATTTTAGACCATTCCAATCTCAAAGATGTTGCAAATGACAACTTCTTGTGAATTTGAGTTTACATTTTTGGTCTTTTAGGGTAGAAAACATTGTTGGAAATGAAGAAATTGCTTGTCACAAGCAATTTCTTCATTTTCCACAATGTTATCCAAAGCCTTTATCTTGAGGTTCATGTTAGACTGGAAGTAGGTCGCGGAGAACTTGGAGAACTTGTATTCGGATATATCCTCCTCGTCTAAAGGAAGTGGTATGGCCATCTGGTCCATGTCAAATCCTGGGTCCGACATGATCTTTCTTCTCTTCTCTTCCAAACCCTAGTGGAATAAAATATTCTATCTTTAACCCTTTCCCAAGCAAGACAAGATTTTGACATGCCTAGTAGAAATGGCTTGGGAAAACATGGGAAAACATTGAGACAAAAGAAGAAACTGCTGATAACCAGCCGTTTCTCCTTTTGCCTAAATATTTTCTGAGCTATTTTGCACACTTATTCCCTGTTTATCAACATGTATTTTGTTATTTGCAGCAGCTTCCACATTGGAAAATGCTTTAATGTTGCTGTTTCTGAAAAGGTTAGAATTTAGACTCCATGAAATTATAGTATATCTATTCAACAACAAAATATTTATCAAGACTGGAAGTAGGTCGCGGAGAACTTGGAGAACTTGTATTCGGAGATATCCTCTTCGTCTAAAGGTAGTGGTATGGCCATCTGGTCCATGTCGAATCCTGGGTCCGACATGATCTTTCTTCTCTTCTCTTCCAAATCCTGGTGGAATAAAATATCATTGCTGCAAAAATATGACCACCTCTATCACGTCTAGGCAACATAAATCATTTTTTTATAATTTTAATTATGTAAAAGGTGTATTAAATAAATCTTAACCCATTACCAGACGGTAACATTTTAGACCATTCCATTCTCAAATATGTTGCAAATGACAACTTCTCGTGAATTCGAGTTTACATTTTTTGGTCTTTTATGGTAGAAAACATAGTGGGAAATGAAGAAATTGCTTGTCACAAGCAATTTCTTCATTTTCCACAATGTTATCCAAAGCCTTTATCTTGAGGTTCATGTTAGACTGGAAGTAGGTCGCGGAGAACTTGGAGAACTTGTATTCGGATATATCCTCCTCGTCTAAAGGTAGTGGTATGGCCATCTGGTCCATGTCAAATCCAGGGTCCGACATGATCTTTCTTCTCTTCTCTTCCAAATCCTAGTGAAAGAAGATATTCTATCTTTAACCCTTTCCCAAGCAAGACAAGATTTTGACATGCCTAGTAGAAATGGCTTGGGAAAACATGGGAAAACATTGAGACAAAAGAAGAAACTGCTGATAACCAGCAGTATCTCCTTTTGCCTAAATATTTTCTGAGCTATTTTGCACACTTATTCCCTGTTTATCAACATGTATTTTGTTATTTGCAGCAGCTTCCACATTGGAAAATGCTTTAATGTTGCTGTTTCTGAAAAGGTTAGAATTTAGACTCCATGAAATTATAGTATATCTATTCAACAACAAGATATTTATCAAGACTGGAAGTAGGTCGCGGAGAACTTGGAGAACTTGTACTCTGATATGTCCTCCTCGTCTAAAGGTAGTGGTATGGCCATCTGGTCCATGTCGAATCCAGGGTCAGACATGATCTTTCTTCTCTTCTCTTCCAAATCCTGGTGAAAGAAGATATTGATGATTTAACCTTTTCCCAAACAACAAAATATTAGGTGCACCAATTTCAAAGCTGCTGCAGACAACAAATTGGGTGTTGATAAATTGGATTCCTGTATTATATAAGCCAGGAAAATATTGAGACAAAAGGAGAAACTGCTGGTTATCAGCAGTTTCTTCTTTTGTTTCAATGTTTTCCCAAGCCTTTTCTATTAGGGACTTCAAAACCAGGTCTTGTTTGGGAAAGGGTTAAAGGTTTTTCTGTCTTTTTTCATAGATATGAAACTACATTTTTATTATGGTTTTATTTAAAATTCTTTGAAAACGAACTGTATTAAGCATTTCGAAACATTTGAGACTATGTAGATTCACTCGGTTTCATAATAATCCTTAAATTCTTTTTATTAAAAAATTTTCTAACCTAATGTAAACTAATATACATGCACCTTCACAATTACCATAACATTGCTCTTCTTTTAACCCATCAACCAAAAGCAACCAAATTAAAGAAAAGAAATGCATGGTGTTTGGGTAGGTTTGTTTCAGAATTATTACATGGGGAGGGTTTAAAGTGGAATGCTCTGAAAATGCAACAAAAATGCAGTCATGAAACTGATCATAGAGAAATGTCAGCTCTTTCCAATTCTTAAATAACATTACTTAAAAATAATTTGAAAGTATACATAAAGAATGCAACCCTAATTTCATAAATGATCAAAATCATTTTTAAAGCCAAGAAATGTGTAGTCTAAAAATAGCAATATATCATTGTTCTTCTTTCCTTGTTTTCCTATTGTGCAGATGGTTAAAGCTTGTCTTAATCATTCTCAATGTTGTATGTATAAAGTTATAAATTTACAATCATTGTATTTTAACAAAAACAAGCACAAGTGATGTAACCAATACTTCAATCAGTGCCTTGTAAAGGGCAGGAAAATAAGAGGGTAACAAGGGGTCAAGCTCAAACGATACATACACGGAACAGGAAGTTGTCTTCGTAGCCATCCTGTAGGGTTCAAAGTTCATCCATTACCAGATGGCATCATTTTAGACTGGTTAACATTCAAAGATGTTACAGATGACAATATCAAGTGAATGAGAAATTACATATCTTAGTCTTCAATGTAGAAAAAAATGTGGGAAAAGAAGAATTTGCTTGTCACAAGCAATTTCATATTTTTTCCCACAATATTTTAAAAAGCCTTTCACATGAACTTTCTGTGTCGAAGTTAAAGTATAAGTATTTTTTGTTTTTTTATCTAAATTTTCAAATCAGTAGAAATTCAAACAGTCTAAATTTCTATCATCTGGTAGTGAGTTCATAATATACATGAGAACCTAGCAATTGGATTTTTAATATACAAAATAAACATACAAAATGTGCTAATCACATTACAACACAATTTTGATTTGATTGAATGGGGTTTTATGCCACTTCTAACTGCCTTTGGTAATATCACTGTGGCTGGAGCACCTACCCATAGATTCTTGGCATTACTCTCACCAGCACTACCAAAATATCTAATTCAATCCAATAGCTACTCTATCACTTAACCCTTTCCCAAACAAGACCTGGTTTTGATGTCACTCATAAATATGCCTTGGGAAAACATTGAGACAAAAGAAGAAACTGCTGATAACCAGCAGTTTCTCCTTTTGTCTCAATATTTTCTGTGCTAACATACACACAAATCCTGTGTTTATCCACAACCATTTTGTCGTCTGCAGAAGCTTTGAATTTGAACCGCCTTAAAATTTTGTCGTTTGGGGAAGGGTTATAATGATTCACATCCATTGGTGAAAGACTTGACAAATTTCAGAAAGGATATTGGCCAAGCTGAGGATCAAACCAATCACCGATGGATTGTCAGACTCCAGTGTTTCCGACTAAGCTATCCAGGCTCGGCAAAGTCTGATTTGAAATGTGTTAGCCATAATACTTACAGCGAAAGCTGAGGGTCCATCAAAGCCTTGTTCTCTATCATCTCCAATAAACCCAAACACTTCATCAACCTAGAATAAATCATACAACAAACACAGATTAATAGTGCTTATAATCACATTTAATAGCCATAAACCTGTTACCACACAGTGAAGCCTTTTGATGCCCAACAAGATGAAAGCTTTGGAAAACATTGCAGAAAATGAAGAAATTGCTTGTGACAAGCAATTTCCTTCATTTATTGATATTGTAGTCTGCATAACCTTCAAAATTGGGCGGTTCAAATTTTTGTCGCCTGGTAATGAACCATTTCACAAACAAGACCATTTTTTCTTTCCATTTAGAAGTTGCAGGGGTAAAGCTGACGGTCCATCTAATCCTTATAATCTATCATCTCCAAAAAATCCAAACACTTTATCAACCTAAATGTAAATATACAAGCATGTTTTTTAGTATATATGGGTTCATGTTTAAAGAAACAAATACTTCTCAAACAAGTGCATGAATAAATATCTAGATTTGCCTATCCAAGGTGGATAACTGGCAAAAAATCACTAAAGGGCAATTACTCTGTGAAAACTTAAAGTGAAATGAACGATATTTAGATAGATCTATATCATCACTTGCCAACAAAAAACCTTGTAACTGCAGCTTGTTTAAGCTGCTGATATGCATTTCTCTGTTTGACTACAATAACTATATCCCCCTCTCCCAATATAATTTTGGGGATGTAAAACATGTTCAAAAGCTTACCACTTGTGAGTCTGTGACAGGTTCATTTCGTTTTCTCTCAATGTTTTCAATCTGCTCAACTTTCAGTTTTGCTGCTTCCCTCTGTGCCAGTTCTTCTTCTTCTACTTCTCTGTCAATTGCAGCTAGACGCTCCTGGAGAAGAATTAAATTTTTAGTATTATTCCTATCCAAAACAAAACCTGGTTTTGCTGTCCCTAATAAAGCTTTTGAAAACAGCTGATACAAAAGATGAAAATGTTGATCATTAGCCCCTTAATCTCACTGCATTCCAAAATACAAGTATATCTTTGCATATTTAGTACAGAAATTTAGTCAACTCTGTCATCTTATAGTTTTCAGCTTTCAGAAAATTTGTCATTTGGGAAAAGGTAACCATTGCTTGAGTTTATTAGATTTATTGCAGTTTAAAATCATAAACTGATAAATATTAAGCAAGATAAAATGCTAATTTATTCAAAATGAATCTATTTTGGGGTATTCTCATTTTAGTCATTTCCCAAACAAAACCTTGTTTAAACATGTATAACAGAAAGGGCTTCGGGAAAACATTGAGGCAAAAGATGAAAATGCTGATTATCAGCATCTTCTCCATTTGACTCAATATTTTCTATGCTACAACAAACATTTTCTGCTTTTGATATGAAATATTTTGTTGTCTGGAATTCTATTCAAATGGGACAAAACTTTGACCACCTGTCAAACAAGACCTGCTTTTGATGTCCCTAATAGAAAAGGCTTGAGGAAACATAGAGCCAAAGGAAGAAAATGCTGATTATCAGCATTTTCTCCTGTTGTCTCAATATTTTCTGTGATACATTGTATGCAAATACTATCTTCATCCACATCAATTTTGTTGTATGCAGCACCTCTCAAGTTGGATGACCCTAAATGTTGCTGTTTCAGTGAACTAAACTTTACCTGGTGCAGCCTTTCAGCCTCTTGTTTGGCTTTTTTCTCATTCATTTTCTTCCTCAGTTTAGCTTCCTCTTCCTTCCTGATTCTCTCAGCCTCCATACGTTTTTGATACTAAAATGAAGTAAGGCATTTCTATCATAAAACATGCACGCTACCATGCAGAAATAAAATTTCAATCCTATTTACACTGTTATAGTAATGACTTGATGTTTTGGTACTCAAAATCTCATACAAACTTTTTCATGAACATGAAAATAACAGAAAGAGTTCATTCTAACCTTGGCATTAACAGTTTGTTAATATTTGTGGAATATTTGCAATTTACCCAAGCAAGAAAATCCGTTCCAATCTCAAGAAAACAGATAAGAGACTAGGCTCCCCAACTAGCACCTTCACGGTGCTCTGTGTTATCAGTCCCACATCTCAGTCGGTTTCAGTCAAATGGAGCCTAGTCCAGGGACTAAAAAGTCCCTAACATAAGAATTCTTTGTAAATAGCACTACCATAACATTATGATAATCTAAAAATTTTGAATGGCAAAAATTTCAAAATTACTGTATGTGTGAAAATTTTATGTGTAGTTTTGAGGCTCACAATTTTGCAGATATAATTTCAGAAAAGGTCACAAATATGCAGGGGTATTTACCTCTATCCTAAGTCTCCTGAACTTTTTCCTCTGCAAGAACGTCCTGACTTGAGCTTGCAGTTTAACCACTGCCAGGAACCTCTGTTCTACCCATCGCCGGATCAAAAAGCCACGACAATATCTCTGTAGGTTTATAACCATGTTACGCTGAGCGTTAAATTTGGTAGTAAGGATACGAGACCTTGCCAGAGCTTGTAGTCGCATGTAACCTTGTCTCATCTGGAATAACGAAATTTGAATTTGATTAACACTTTCACAAACAAGACTTTTTTTTACATCACTAACATGAATGGCTTGGGAAAACATTGAGGTAAAAGAAGAAAATATTGATAATCAGCATTTTCTTCTTTTACCTCAATATTTTCCAAGCTATAACATTACATTTATTCATCTTTACTTTCAACATCAATTATTTTGTCGTCTATAATAGACATCGTCTGATCAGGAAGCTGTGACAATATTGCTGCAGATTTATAACCATGTTACGCTGGGCATTAAACTTGGTAATGAGGATACGAGACCTTGCTAGAGCCTGCAGTCTCATGTAACCTTGGCACATCTGAAAAAATGAGAGTTTGAGTTTGAGTTTATTGGGGTTTTACGCCGTTTTCAACTACCAGGGTCATATCGCGGCGGCTGGAGCACCTACCCATGGATTCCTGTTGTTTCTCAAACCAGTACTACCACAACACCCTTACCGAGCCTCCAGCTGCTCGCCCACTTAGGTTAACGATTTCAAACCCATTGGTGGGTGACAATTTTGTCAGAAAGGGTATTAGCCGCGGCCGGGTATCGAACCCGGGACCTCTCGTATGAGGGTCAGATGCGCTAGAAAAAAAAAAAAAAAATGAGAGAATATCTTCATAAGTTCATTTTTTTATATTAATCTGTCCCCCAAATACACCTATTCTTGCAGGCTGATCTGGACCTATGTTGGTTTCAAAATTCTCTATAGGGGCCCTTTTTCTAGATCCTAAATTGTATAAGAATACACCATCCTGTCATACATAGATATGGACAATGAGGTTTCTTCATCTTTTTGAGAAACAAATGCTAAAAAGTCTTTCCTTGAAATTGACAACCTCCGCTGTGATTGTATGAGAACAAGAGATGTTTGTAAAACATATATGCCCCCTTCAAGTGCCTACATTTGATGTAGGTCAAAGTCCAAGGTCAAGTTAACAAGGTCCAAGGTCATGGTCAAATATGAAAGGTCTTGGTAGGAGGTGTGTATGTGTGAAATATCAAGGCTGTATATGTAAAAGTAAAATGAAATATAGGCCAGATTAAAGTATTTAAAAGTAGGCCAAATGCCAAGGTCAAGGTCATGGTCAAATGTGAAAGGTCTTGGTTGGAGGTGTCCATGTGTGAAATATCAAGGCTGTAGGAGTAAAAGGACATGATATATATGCCTGGTTTAAGTTTTTTTTAAAAAGTAGGTCAAACTCCAAGGTCAAGGTTGCAATATTCAAGGTCATGGTCAAATGTTAAAGGTCTTGGTAGGGGGTGTCTATGTCTGAAATGTCAAGGCTGTAGGTGTAATAGGAGATAAAGGCTAGGTTAAAGATTTCTAAAAGTATGTAAAAATCATAGGTCAAGGTCACACAGGCCAAGGTCATGGTCAAATGTGAAAGGTCTTGGTAGGAGGTGTCCATGTGTAAAATATTGAGACTGTTTAGGTAACAGGACATGAGATATAGGCCTAGTTTAAGTTTTTTAAAAGTAGGTCAAACTTCAAGGTCAAGGTCCAAGGTCATGGTCAAATGTGACATGTCTTGGTTGGAAGTGACCATGTGTGAAACATCAATGCTGTATGAGTAAAATGACATAAAATATAGGCCAGGTTAATGTATTATAAAAGTAGGTCAAACACTAAGGTCAAGTTCACAAGGTCCAAGGTCATGGTCAAATGTGAAAGGTCTCGGTCGTAGGTGTCCATGTGTCAAATATCAAGGCTGTATGTGTAAAAGGACATGATATATCAGCTAGGTTAAAATTTTATAAAAGTAGGTAAAAGTCCAAGGTCAAGGTCACAAGGTCCAGGGTCATTGTCAAATGTGAAAGGTCTTGGTAGGATGTGTCCATGTGTGAAATATCAAGGCTGTATTTGTAATAGCACATGAGATATAGGCTCAGTTTATTTTTTTTTAAAAGTAGGTCAAACTCCAAGGTCAGGGTCACAAGGTCATAGTCATATGTGATAGGTCTCAGTCGGTTTCCATGTGTCAAATATCAAGGCTGTATGTGTAAAAGGATATGATATATCGGCCAGGTTAAAGTTTTTAAAATGCAGGTCAAACTCCAAGATCACAAGGTCCAAGGTCAAGGTCAATTGTGAAAGGTCTTGGTAGGAGGTGTCCATGTGTGAAATATCAAGGCTGTATGTGTAATAGGTCATGAAATATATGCCCGGTTTAATTTTTTTTAAAGTAGGTCAAACTCCAAGGTCAAGGTCACAAGGTCTAAGGTCATGGTCAAATGTGAATGATGTTGATAGGAGGTATCTATGTGTGAGATATCAAGTCTGTATGTGTAAAAATACATGAGATATAGGCAAGGTTAAGAATTAAGTGTAAAAATCAACAAAGGGCAATAACTCCAAGAAGTTGATTGGCAAGGTTATGGTTCTTGTGCACTGTACCTCTCCATAATGAGATCTATCCACCTGTAAAGTTTCATGATTCTACCTTACATACTTTTTGAGTTGTGCTCTGGACAAGAATCAAGTTATAAAATCAACAAAGGGCAATAACTCAAAAATTTTAAACGGCAGATTTACGGTTCTTGTGCACTGCACCTCTCCATAATGAGATCTATCCACCTGTAAAGTGCCATGATTCTACCTTATATACTTTTTGAGTTATGCTCCGGACAAGAATCAAGTTTGAAAATCAACAAAGGGCAATAACTCCAAATATATGATCAGCAGAGTTACGGTTCTTGTGCACTGCACCTCTCCATAATGAGATCTATCCACCTGTAAAGTTTCATGATTCTTCCTAACATACTTTTTGAGTTATGCTCCGGACAAGAATCAAGTTTGAAAATCAACAAAGGGCAATAACTCCAAAAAAATGATCGGCAGAGTTACGGTTCTTGTGCACTGCACCTCTCCATAATGAGATCTATCCACCTGTAAAGTTTCATGATTCTACCTTACATACTTTTTGAGTTGTGCTCTGGACAAGAATCCAGTTATAAAATCAATAAAGGGCAATAACTCAAAAATTTTGATCGGCAGAGTTACGGTTCTTGTGCACTGCACCTCTCCATAATGAGATCTATCCACCTGTAAAGTGTCATGATTCTACCTTACATACTTTTTGAGTTATGCTCCGGACAAGAATCAAGTTTGAAAATCAACAAAGGGCAATAACTCCAAAAATATGATCAGCAGAGTTACGGTTCTTGTGCACTGCACCTCTCCATAATGAGATCTATCCACCTGTAAAGTTTCATGATTCTACCTAACATACTTTTTGAGTAATGCTCCGGACAAGAATCAAGTTTGAAAATCAACAAAGGGCAATAATTCCAAACATTTGATCTACAGAGTTACGGTTCTTATGCACTGCACCTCTCCATGATGAGATCTATCCACCTGTGAAGTTTCATGATTCTACCTTTAATACTTTTCGAGTTATGCTCCGGACAAGGTTTGGTCTACGGACAGACCGACCGACATACGGACCGACCGACCGACCGACCGACCTTCCGACCGACACTTGCAAATCAATATACCCCCATTTTCTTCGAAAGGGGGCATAATAAAACATCCTGTCATGCGTATATATCGACAACAGATGGCCCACATTTGCACATTTCTCTTTAACTTTTCAATAAAGCAAGTGCTCACTAACCAGTAAGAAGTTTTTCCTGGTAATGTAAGCTCTCCACTGTGATTGTATGAGAATACAACATCCTGTCATACGTAGGTATCGTCGACGGACGGCCCACATACGGACATTTCTCTGTAGTAAGGTAATCTTCTCTGTCATGACAACCTCGCGCTGCTGTTCTAAAAATGCATCTTGTGCATCCTGAAAAACAATGTTGTGGAGTTAGTAAATTGCTTTGAAAATGAAAACAGCAGTGGGAATTTTGAGAAGCAAATGAATTGACAAAATGATTGAATGAGGATTTTTAACAGTATTTTGGTCAAATCATTGAGCCTGGATCACCTAACCCTGGATTCCTGGCATTTCTCTCACCAGTACTATGACAAAATCCAACCAGCTGCTCATCCCACTAAGATGATTAATGAGCAATTCATCCATAAGTGTTGAACATTATAATGACATTTGTAAAATGTCAGAAAACATATTGGCCGAACATGAATTTGAACCCAGGATCAATGTAAAGATAGACTGCAATGTAATGGACTATCCAGGGTAGGCATCAATGACCTGACAATGAAAATGAGCTTACTTTTCATTTCTAAAGTAGATATTTCAGGCACCATTCCAGGAATCACTTGATGCAGCATTTTAGAAATGCCCCTTAGGGTGTAAAAAAAACATCATTATTACCTTGAGGAAGACTTTAGTTCGCCCCAGCTGATAATCTAGACCAGTCAAGACTTTATTACAAATCTTCATGGTAGCAGCCTTGCAGTCCTCAGTGTGAGCTGATCCGATACCCTCAGCTAAGCCATGGCTATGACATTCAATTATCATTTGGCCTCTGGAAAGTATCCAGCATTTTCTTCTATTCTCTCACGACTTCCCATCATGTTGCCAACACATTTCATACAATGAATATCTCAAATCTAGTCAGCTCCCAACTTATTTGAATTTGGGTCAGTACAAAAATTGTGTAGTTTAATAATAAGTTCATACCTTGAGGAAGACTTTAGTTCTCCCAAGTTGATAATCCAAACCAGCCAAGACTTTATTACAAATCTTCATGGAAGCCGCCTTGCAGTCCTCAGTGTGTGCTGGCCCAATACCCTCAGCTAACACACAATCAGCCCTGGTTATGACATTCAATTATTATTTGGCCTCTGGAAAGTATTGAGAGAAAAGAAGAAAATGATGAAATCCAGCATTTTCTTCTTTTCTCTCGATACTTCCCATGATGTTGCCAACACATTCCATACAAACAATATCTCAAATCTAGTCATCTCCCAACTTATTTGAATTTGGGTCAGTACAAAATTGTATAGTTTTATAATAAGTTCATACCTTGAGGAAGACTTTAGTTCTCCCTAGCTGATAATCCAGACCAGCCAAGACTTTATTACAAATCTTCATGGAAGCGGCCTTGCAGTCCTCGGTGTGTGCTGGTCCGATACCCTCGGCTAACACACAATCAGCCCTGGTTATGACATTCAACTATCTTACCGGCTCTGGAAAGTATTGAGAGAAAAGAACAAAATGCTGAAATCCAGCATTTTCTTCTTTTCTCTCAATACTTTCCATGACGTTGCCAAAACATTCCATAAAAACAAAATCTCAAATATTGTCATCTACCAACTTATTTGAATTTGGGTCAGTACAAAATTGTGTAGTTTATACCTTGAGGAAGACTTTAGTTCTCCCCAGCTGATAATCCAAACCAGCCAGTACTTTATTACAAATCTTCATGGAAGCGGCCTTGCAGTCCTCGGTGTGTGCTGGTCCGATACCCTCGGCTAACACACGGTAACGATCCACAAAGTCATGGAAGCTGTGCCTGATGGGATACCCGGCTCTTCGGATCCTGATGGTCTCCATCATACCGGAGTATCTCAGCTGTTTACAACACAACTCACGATCAAAGTCCTGAAAACAGAAAACAAATCACTCATTAATCCTTTCCCAAACAAGACCTGGTTTTCACGTTCCTAATGTAAAAGGCTTGGGAAAACATTGAGACAAAAGAAGAAAATGCTGATGATCAGCATTTTCTTCTTTAGCCTCAATATTTTCCTTGCTATACTGTACAAAAAGCCCATCTTTTTCAACATCCATTTTGTAGTCTGTAGCAGCTTTCAAATTAGACAGCTCTAAAATTTTGTTCTTTGGGAAAGGGTTAAGTAATATTGCAGCGGCTGGGGACCTATTCATGTATTCTAATGGTCTCCATCATACCAGAGTATCTCAGCTGTTTACAACACAACTCACGATCAGAATCCTGACAACAGAAAAAGCAGATCATTAACAATTTCCAAATCAAAACCATTTAGATTTTGTTCAAAATAAAAGTCTTTTCAGGTGCAGAAAAAAAATGAAATCGAAAAAGGAAATCTGTCTCATTAGAGAAGATATGGTGGGGAAAAAGAAACAGTGTTCTGTGATCATGTTGTAATTCAATAGTATTTATGGAGCAAAAGGACAAATAAAACAGTAGTAAAGCATATCAGGTTCTTTGGGCTAAAAGGGGTCTTTTGGTCCATGTGACAATTTTCGATCCTATCTGCAAAGACTGACTAGGATCCATACTTTACACTCTAAAATAATTTTCTTATTCTAGTTTTATCTATCTTCATATAATCATGTTCATTTTCAAAAAGATATATGAGCCAGGATCTGGAAAAACATCCTTTATGGCATTTGAGAACAACCTGGATCCAGACCAGCCTGTGCATACGCACAGTCTGATCAGGACCCATGCTGTCCTCAAATAGCTTCTTCATGACTTAAACCAACTGTAAGAGAGCAAGATTGATCCTGATCAGACAGCTCTTAGGTACAGGCTGATCTGGAAACATAATAGTCTCAAGTGCTATAAGGGACGTTTTTACAGATCCCGGCTCAATTATTATCTGGTTGATGTCTGCTATAAGTCTGATCCGTTTCTTCAATTTCAAAGTTTCACTACAATTTGGTTCAAATGTAAACATCAACTGTCACTCTGGCATAAATTATCACAACAACTACTCACCATTGATCGTTTGTACTCATTGGGTTTGATACATCTCACAAAGAAGGGCTGGCAGGCATTTAGGGTCTTCATTAGGGAGTCCAGGGATTTCTTGAACTGAGCTCCAAGTGTGGGCGCTCTCTTTCTGGTATCTGTTCCCTACAATTTTTAAATGACAAGCTTTCAACATTGGTAATTTTGGGGTTTAATACCATTTTAAATAGCATTTCAGTCAAATTATGGCAGCAAGAGAACCTCACCATGGATTCCTGTCTTTTCTTTAACCAGTACAACCACAACCATCGTTTCCAATCCTTCATTCTTTAATCCAACCTAGGGTTTGAGTTTATTGGGTTTTATGCCGTTTTCAACTACCAGGGTCATATCGCGGCGGCTGGAGCACCTAACCATGGATTCCTGTTGTTTCTCAAACCAGTGCTACCACAACACCCTTACCGAGCCTCCAGCTGCTCGCCCACTTAGGTTAACAATTTCAAACCCATTGGTGGGTGACAATTTTGTCAGAAAGGGTATTAGCCGCGGCCGGGTATCGAACCCGTGACCTCTCGAATGAGGGTCAAATGCGCTACCAACTGCGCTAAGGCCGCGGCCTAATCCCACCTAGGTTTACAATTATCCACCAATTGATGGAAGACAAAATACCAGAAAAAACTTTTGCTGCAACCCGGGGTTACCCACTGGACCCAATGATTAAATGATCAGACATGCTCTCAACTGTGCCATGGCCATTGCTTGCCCTCATAAAAGCATTATTTTTCACAAAATGCGCTCATCTTATTTCACATAGACACTGACTGATGACCTTGACATTAATATTGCAGGAAAAGCCTTGTCCCCAAAACACAAATACACATCTGAAGTATGATAGCCTAACCATTTATGATTTAAGAGAGAGATAGCACAAAAACTATAATATGTGGGTGCATAAAAATGAAACATTGCTATTGCCACTTACCAGTTCAAAGTCAGATTTAAAGAGTCCAAGAAGATAGTTGTTACTTGATGACTGAATGACAGACTGTAAATCTTGGGAGAATGTGTCCCTGTTCTTCTCCAAAAATCCTGTAATTATACAATGTCATATAAATAAGAGGCATATCTTCCCTAACATTCTTTTGCCAAGTGGCTTGTAGACCCTCTTACCGAAAAGGAAATTATTTGTTTTATTTAAGGATATCATTGAAGAGATGAAAATCAACAAGAAATGCCCATAGGGAGTGTAGCTCATTTCTACGGAAGATTGTCACAAAATAATGTCAAACTCCAAAATCAAAATCTTACAGTCAAGGGTCATGATTCCACATGAGAGGTCTTTGCAGGAGGTACCCATGTTTTGTAATACCAAGGCTCTCTCTCTTGTCTACTAAACAGGTCCCAACAACATTAGGGTTGTGACATTAGCCCCTCTAGCAAATTCCTGGCTCTCTAAATAAAGTTAGATTTGGTTTAAAGTTTCAAACAGGCTGTTTAGAACCAGTGCCTCCAGCAGCCACATCTCTTTGGCTTTTAACTCTTAATGTGCATCCATTTAATACATCTGGGTGAAGAGAAGCAATTGGGGCTTAACTTTTTCGTCCAGAAGAAATTCCATGACACTGTCAGAATTTGAATCCGTACTGTTGGGTCCTGAAGCCCAAATCCTACCACTAGATCATGGTGCCTTACATTTGCGTAAAGTATCAACATTGTAGAGATGCTTTTTGGCAAATTTGAATTTCTTCCAAAGGAAACTTGAAGCAGTTGACAAAAGAGACAGACAGACACTCTTGGCAGTAATAACTTTTGATCAAAATACTGAAAGAAGATACCTTCTATTCTGCACCAAATCAAATCATTAATTGAATATGGGTAAAATAAAGACCTGCTTCTTCTGTTCATACCTTTGCTATCATAGAAGACAACTCCAGCAAAATGGTTGATTCCAAACACTCTGTTAATATCAGCCTTGGGTCGTAGGTAGTTCTTGTTTATCTGATGTGTTTGATGGAGCTTGTTTAACATAGTCTGATCTGAGCCCTATATAGTGTATAGAATAAATAATGTATAGATCAAGATCAGTATAGTAAAATGGTTGATTCAAAATACTCTGTTAATGTCAGCCTTGGGTCGTAGATAGTTCTTGTTTGACAAAGGACAACAGTTACTGTCAAGCATTTACTTTCCACAAATACAATTTTACAACCACTGTACAAATATTTTTTTCCAGGAAGAAAAATCTTCAACAACGAATTACATTGTATATCTTTTGTTCAATTCATTTTTTGAAAGTGCAACTATGATTTTCCAAGATACCATTGGAAAAAACAGATCTACAGCATTGAACAGAAAAAATACATACCTTTGGAAATTTGCTCTCCTCGTCCACAAGTGATATAATATTCATGGGTTTAGCTCCGATAAGGTCGAGGATTTCCTGGTTGTCAACAAACTCAATATGCTGCCAGTTGATGCCTTCATTATCATATTCTTCTTGTTCCAACTTGAAAATGTGCTGCACGAAAAACTGCTGTAGGTTCTCATTGGCGTAGTTGATGCACAGCTGCTCAAAACTGGAATGAGATATTTCAAGAATTAAGTTATGCATTGCTTTGTTAAATCACGCAAATAAGTACAATTCACTAACACTGACAAGACATCTGCTTATTTCAATGACCCCAGTTCAGCAATGTTTACTCGAAATGCTCTATTAACAGATTTGTTGGACGAAAATTACGTGTTCCCAGGATAATTTTGGCAGACTATACATTTATCATGAGATTTTCCAAATATAATTGGATGAAATATATAATTTTGGGCTGTTTTAAGAATACAGTAATGGCAAATAAAGTCACAAAAATAAGAGGTCGTTTGAGATAACTGATTTCTGCTATTGTAACTTACTAAAAACCTTTGCCAATAGTTATAACTTTTTCAATAATATGATAGTAAAAGGTACCTGTTAATGTCAAAACTCTCAAAACCAAAGATATCAAGGACACCAATAGACTTTCTGTAGTGTTTAGGGCTGGATTTGGGTTTAAAGATGGCAGAGTTAATCTTCTCCACAATCCAGATGAACATACGACCGTAGATACCCTTCACGAAGGCATCACGAACATCAATGGACTGATCCACATTCATGGCGCTGGTCACACTCTCGCCCCGTGTGATGATTGTCTTAGTTGTCAAGGCATCAATAAGGTCTTGAGCAGAAACCTGGCAAAAAATGAAATTTGGTCCTTAATTGCTTTACTTCTTATCTAATTAGTTTCCCTAAAACAACAGAAAAGATAATAAAGAAGATCTTAGAAGTCATGACAGTAACTTGAAAAACAAATGCAAAAGAATATCATGCAGATTTAATTAAATCTCAAGTTGCTTTTTAAGCATTTGTCTATTTTGTTATGCCCCCAAAGACATAAAATATAACCTCTTACCTAAAATTTTACTTAATGAAAGAAAAAAAAATCATATCACTCTAACTTTTGATAAAAGTTGTAAAGGATATAGTCTGAATTTCAAATTTCAAAGTGGGTATTTACAAGGGACGAGGGATGAAGACAGGGCCCCATGATTTAAATTCTTGACGAAAAACCAACTGAGCAATGGACACCCTATTGGACATGTACAAAATTTTGCATAAGAAGATAAACACAATAGTCATACCTCTAGCAGTCTACAGACTTTGTTGACATGAGATATATCTGAGATTTCACTGGCATCATCTATAGTCAAGACTTTATACAGTTTTACACAATACAAGTTCTGATAAAGTCCCTACCTCTAGTAGTCTACAGACTTTGTTGACATGAGAAATATCTGAGATATCACTGACATCATCTATAGTCTGGATTTTATACAGTTTTACACAATACAAGTTCTGATTAAGTCCCTACCTCTAGCAGTCTACAGACTTTGTTGACATGAGAAATATCTGAGATCTCACTGGCATCATCTATAGTCAAGATTTTATACAGTTTTATACAATACAAGTTCTGATTAAGTCCCTACCTCTAGTAGTCTACAGACTTTGTTGACATGAGAAATATCTGAGATCTCACTGGCATCATCTATAGTCAAGATTTATACAGTTTTATACAATACAAGTTCTGATAAAGTACATACCTCTAGTAGTCTACAGACTTTGTTGACATGAGATATATCTGTGATCTCACTGGCATCATCTATAGTCAAGATTTTATACAGTTTTACACAATACAAGTTCTGATTAAGTACATACCTCTAGTAGTCTACAGACTTTGTTGACATGAGATATATCTGAGATTTCACTGGCATCATCTATAGTCAAGATTTTATACAGTTTTATACAATAAAAGTTCTGATTAAGTACATACCTCAAGTAGTCTACAGACTTTGTTGACATGAGATATATCTGAGATCTCACTGGCATCATCTATAGTCAAGATTTTATACAGTTTTATACAATACAAGTTCTGATTAAGTACATACCTCTGGAAGTCTACAGACTTTGTTGACATGAGATATATCTGATATCTCACTAGCATCATCTATAGTCAAGATTTTATACAGTTTTATACAATACAAGTTCTGATTAAGTACATACCTCTAGAAGTCTACAGACTTTGTTGACATGAGATATATCTGATATCTCACTAGCATCATCTATAGTCAAGATTTTATACAGTTTTATACAATACAGGTTCTGATTAAGTACCTACCTCTAGTAGTCTACAGAGTTTGTTGACATGAGATATATCTGAGATCTCACTAGCATCATCTATAGTCAAGACTTTATACAGTTTTATACAATACAAGTTCTGATAAAGTCCCTACCTCCAGTAGTCTACAAACTTTGTTGACATGAGATATATCTGTGATCTCACTGGCATCATCTATAGTCAAGATTTTATACAGTTTTATACAATACAAGTTCTGATTAAGTCCCTACCTCCAGTAGTCTACAAACTTTGTTGACATGAGATATATCTGAGATCTCACTGGCATCATCTATAGTCAAGATTTTATACATTTTTATACAATACAAGTTCTGATAAAGTCCTTACCTCCAGTAGTCTACAGACTTTGTTGACATGAGATATATCTGAGATTTCACTGGCATCATCTATAGTCAAGATTTTATACAGTTTTATACAATACAAGTTCTGATAAAGTCCTTACCTCCAGTAGTCTACAGACTTTGTTGACATGAGATATATCTGAGATCTCACTGGCATCATCTATAGTCAAGATATTATACATTTTTATACAATGCAAGTTCTGATTAAGTCCCTACCTCTAGCAGTCTACAGACTTTGTTGACATGAGATATATCTGAGATCTCACTAGCATCATCTATAGTCAAGACTTTATACAGTTTTATACAATACAAGTTCTGATTAAGTACATACCTCTAGAAGTCTACAGACTTTGTTGACATGAGATATATCTGATATCTCACTGGCATCATCTATAGTCAAGATTTTATACAGTTTTATACAATAAAAGTTCTGATTAAGTACATACCTCAAGTAGTCTACAGACTTTGTTGACATGAGATATATCTGAGATTTCACTGGCATCATCTATAGTCAAGATTTTATACAGTTTTATACAATACAAGTTCTGATTAAGTACATACCTCTAGCAGTCTACAGACTTTGTTGACATGAGATATATCTGTGATCTCACTAGCATCATCTATAGTCAAGATTTTATACAGTTTTATACAATACAAGTTCTGATTAAGTCCCTACCTCCAGTAGTCTACAGACTTTGTTGACATGAGATATATCTGATATCTCACTAGCATCATCTATAGTCAAGATTTTATACAGTTTTATACAATACAAGTTCTGATAAAGTACCTACCTCTAGTATTCTACAGACTTTGTTGACATGAGATATATCTGAGATCTCACTAGCATCATCTATAGTCAGGATTTTATACAGTTTTATACAATACAAGTTCTGATAAAGTACATACCTCTAGTAGTCTACAGACTTTGTTGACATGAGATATATCTGAGATCTCACTGGCATCATCTATAGTCAAGATTTTATACAGTTTTATACAATACAAGTTCTGATTAAGTACATACCTCTAGTAGTCTACAGACTTTGTTGACATGAGATATATCTGATATCTCACTGGCATCATCTATAGTCAAGATTTTATACAGTTTTATACAATACAAGTTCTGATTAAGTACATACCTCTAGTAGTCTACAGACTTTGTTGACATGAGATATATCTGATATCTCACTAGCATCATCTATAGTCAGGATTTTATACAGTTTTATACAATACAAGTTCTGATAAAGTACATACCTCTAGTAGTCTACAGACTTTGTTGACATGAGATATATCTGAGATCTCACTGGCATCATCTATAGTCAAGATTTTATACAGTTTTATACAATACAAGTTCTGATTAAGTACATACCTCTAGTAGTCTACAGACTCTGTTGACATGAGATATATCTGATATCTCACTAGCATCATCTATAGTCAAGATTTTATACAGTTTTATACAATACAAGTTCTGATTAAGTACATACCTCTAGAAGTCTACAAACTTTGTTGACATGAGATATATGTGAGATTTCACTGGCATCATCTATAGTCAAGATTTTATACAGTTTTACACAATACAAGTTCTGATTAAGTACATACCTCTAGAAGTCTACAGACTTTGTTGACATGAGATATATCTGATATCTCACTGGCATCATCTATAGTCAAGATTTTATACAGTTTTATACAATACAAGTTCTGATTAAGTACATACCTCTAGTAGTCTACAGACTTTGTTGACATGAGATATATCTGAGATTTCACTGGCATCATCTATAGTCAAGATTTTATACAGTTTTATACAATACAAGTTCTGATTAAGTACATACCTCTAGTAGTCTACAGACTTTGTTGACATGAGATATATCTGATATCTCACTAGCATCATCTATAGTCAAGATTTTATACAGTTTTATACAATACAGGTTCTGATTAAACACATACCTCTAGTAGTCTACAGACTTTGTTGACATGAGATATATCTGATATCTCACTAGCATCATCTATAGTCAAGATTTTATACAGTTTTACACAATACAAGTTCTGATTAAGTCCTTACCTCTAGAAGTCTACAAACTTTGTTGACATAAGAAATATCTGAGATCTCACTAGCATCATCTATAGTCAAGATTTTATACAGTTTTATACAATACAAGTTCTGATAAAGTCCTTACCTCCATGAGTAGTCTACAGACTTTGTTGACATGAGATATATCTGATATCTCACTAGCATCATCTATAGTCAAGATTTTATACAGTTTTATACAATACAAGTTCTGATTAAGTACATACCTCTAGAAGTCTACAAACTTTGTTGACATGAGATATATCTGATATCTCACTGGCATCATCTATAGTCAAGATTTTATACAGTTTTATACAATACAAGTTCTGATTAAGTACATACCTCTAGAAGTCTACAGACTTTGTTGACATGAGATATATCTGAGATCTCACTAGCATCATCTATAGTCAAGATTTTATACATTTTTATACAATACAAGTTCTGATAAAGTCCTTACCTCCAGTAGTCTACAGACTTTGTTGACATGAGATATATCTGAGATCTCACTGGCATCATCTATAGTCAAGATTTTATACAGTTTTATACAATACAAGTTCTGATAAAGTCCTTACCTCCAGCAGTCTACAGAGTTTGTTGACATGAGATATATCTGAGATCTCACTGGCATCATCTATAGTCAAGATTTTATACAGTTTTATACAATACAAGTTCTGATTAAGTACATACCTCTAGTAGTCTACAGACTTTGTTGACATGAGATATATCTGAGATCTCACTAGCATCATCTATAGTCAGGATTTTATACAGTTTTATACAATACAAGTTCTGATTAAGTACATACCTCTAGCAGTCTACAGACTTTGTTGACATGAGATATATCTGAGATTTCACTAGCTTCATTTATAGTCAAGATTTTATACAGTTTTATACAATACAAGTTCTGATTAAGTACATACCTCTAGCAGTCTACAGACTTTGTTGACATGAGATATATCTGAGATTTCACTAGCTTCATTTATAGTCAAGATTTTATACAGTTTTATACAATACAAGTTCTGATTAAGTACATACCTCTAGAAGTCTACAAACTTTGTTGACATGAGATATATGTGAGATTTAACTGGCATCATCTATAGTCAAGATTTTATACAGTTTTACACAATACAAGTTCTGATTAAGTACATACCTCTAGAAGTCTACAGACTTTGTTGACATGAGATATATCTGATATCTCACTGGCATCATCTATAGTCAAGATTTTATACAGTTTTATACAATACAAGTTCTGATTAAGTACATACCTCTAGTAGTCTACAGACTTTGTTGACATGAGATATATCTGAGATTTCACTGGCATCATCTATAGTCAAGATTTTATACAGTTTTATACAATACAAGTTCTGATTAAGTACATACCTCTAGTAGTCTACAGACTTTGTTGACATGAGATATATCTGATATCTCACTAGCATCATCTATAGTCAAGATTTTATACAGTTTTATACAATACAGGTTCTGATTAAACACATACCTCTAGTAGTCTACAGACTTTGTTGACATGAGATATATCTGATATCTCACTAGCATCATCTATAGTCAAGATTTTATACAGTTTTACACAATACAAGTTCTGATTAAGTCCTTACCTCTAGAAGTCTACAAACTTTGTTGACATGAGAAATATCTGAGATCTCACTAGCATCATCTATAGTCAAGATTTTATACAGTTTTATACAATACAAGTTCTGATAAAGTCCTTACCTCCATGAGTAGTCTACAGACTTTGTTGACATGAGATATATCTGATATCTCACTAGCATCATCTATAGTCAAGATTTTATACAGTTTTATACAATACAAGTTCTGATTAAGTACATACCTCTAGAAGTCTACAAACTTTGTTGACATGAGATATATCTGATATCTCACTGGCATCATCTATAGTCAAGATTTTATACAGTTTTATACAATACAAGTTCTGATTAAGTACATACCTCTAGTAGTCTACAGACTTTGTTGACATGAGATATATCTGAGATCTCACTAGCATCATCTATAGTCAAGATTTTATACATTTTTATACAATACAAGTTCTGATAAAGTCCTTACCTCCAGTAGTCTACAGACTTTGTTGACATGAGATATATCTGAGATCTCACTGGCATCATCTATAGTCAAGATTTTATACAGTTTTATACAATACAAGTTCTGATAAAGTCCTTACCTCCAGCAGTCTACAGAGTTTGTTGACATGAGATATATCTGAGATCTCACTGGCATCATCTATAGTCAAGATTTTATACAGTTTTATACAATACAAGTTCTGATTAAGTACATACCTCTAGTAGTCTACAGACTTTGTTGACATGAGATATATCTGAGATCTCACTAGCATCATCTATAGTCAGGATTTTATACAGTTTTATACAATACAAGTTCTGATTAAGTACATACCTCTAGCAGTCTACAGACTTTGTTGACATGAGATATATCTGAGATTTCACTAGCTTCATCTATAGTCAAGATTTTATACAGTTTTATACAATACAAGTTCTGATTAAGTACATACTTCTAGTAGTCTACAGACTTTGTTGACATGAGATATATCTGTGATCTCACTGGCATCATCTATAGTCAAGATTTTATACAGTTTTATACAATACAAGTTCTGATTAAGTACATACCTCTAGCAGTCTACAGACTTTGTTGACATGAGATATATCTGTGATCTCACTGGCATCATCTATAGTCAAGATTTCATACATTTTTATACAATACAAGTTCTGATTAAGTACATACCTCTAGTAGTCTACAGACTTTGTTGACATGAGATATATCTGAAATCTCACTGGCATCATCTATAGTCTCCATCTCAATTACTGAAAATAAATACAAAATCTGTCAGCTTCTAATGTTTGATAGACATACCATTCCCAAATGACAAATTTTTAGGGTGATCCAATTTGAAAGCTGCTGCAGACGACAAAATGAATGCTGATAAAGATAAGATTTGTGTATGATACAGCTCAGAAAATATTAAGACAAAAGGAGAAACTGGTTATCAGCAGTTTCTCCTTTTGGTTCAATGTTTTCCCAAACCTTTTCTATTAAGGACGTCAAAACCAGTTCTTGTTTGGGAAAGGGTTAAAGAAAACTTGACATGTCACATGGATTGGACTCTATGCCTACAGTATAGCAAAATGTGGTAAAATTAGTGTTTGGGATATGATTCCCTCCCTCCCTAAAAACGAAGTTATTATATCAAATGATATTTTGGGAAATTATTCCCTGCAACTCCCTAATTTCTAATTTGAGAAAATTTCCTAAAAAGTCAGGCATAATACACTGTCTGACAGTCTATAAATCAACATGCCCCAATAACGAAAAGACTGTCCATTAACATACAAGTAACTGATTCAAAATGCAAATCACAGGAAGACAGATGAATTAATGTAAGATGCCTTACCATTATATTTCAAGTTCCCAAGATGCAGAAGAGCTGCGAGAATTTTGAGGATTTCCCAAACTTCTTTTTCTTGAAACATGAGCACTTTCATGGCAGACCGGATGTCAGCAAACTCTTTAATGTCATCCCTACCTTCACAGGTAATGGAACCTCCCTATACAAAATAAATCAACAATAATCTCAAATAACTGATCACTCTTGTCATACTATAAAAGACCTTTCAAAAGTCAATATTTCTGCATCAATAGAAGTATGTACTAGAAAAATATTTGTAGAAGTATTAGTTTTGTCTTTGATTCAGTTCTAAGGGACTTTTAATGAGTATCAAAATTCACATACAAAATCAAGATTACTATTATAAATCGATGTGAGACCAACAACCTTGCAACCATGTTTATAGCTCAGCTACCTACACAAACCATAGTTATAATGCTTTGGTAAACATTATCCTCAACCAAAGCTTTTTATACAGATTTTCCCCTCATAGTGGCTAAAAACAATGACTGACATACCTGAGTAAGATACCAGTAATGTGTCGCATCTTGTACATCCAACTTGCTCTTTTCTTCTCGAGTCATTCCAGCCAGCATACAGTAAAATATGTGATAATTTCTTTCATCGTGGGCCTGATGCACAATACGAGACTTCTCTAGAAGGTACTGTTCGATCTTGGCTCCCTCGATGGACCCTCTCTGGTTAAAGTGGATGTCGATGTATTTACCAAATCGACTGGAGTTGTCGTTTCTGATGGTCTTAGCATTTCCAAAAGCTGTAAACATAGTGGAATACTGTGGTTATAGACAAACCTAACAAGTTAACAGCTGAATGGTTATACTATAAATTCATGTTTTTTGGATAAAGCCTTTTTGAAATGTCTTTCATCAAATAGCTGGGGAAAACATTGATACAGCAAGATGTGTTTGCAAAACACTAATGCCCCCAAATTGGCTCTCTTGGAGAAAAGGCCAATTGTTATGTTTTCACATTAAGTTTTGGAATGGCAGACAGACAGGCAATAGTAAAACAATATGCCCCCGATCTTTAGATACAAGGGCATAAAAAAGAGAATACTGTCAATAATTTTTCTATGGTCTCAATATTTTATGTACATTGTATCATAAAGATCAAATATCTTTAATCATTAGAAATTTCATTTGGAAAAGGTTAAAAAAAATTGTTATTTGGAAAAGAGTTAAGTGGCAGTCTAAAAGAACATCAATACTTCCAAGTTTACCAATCCTCAAGTCTACCAAAAGTACTACCACAACATCCTGTATGAGGCTCCAGCTGATCTCAACAAGAGTTGTCCGCGGACAACGTAGCTCGCCTATACGAGAGCTTGTCACAAAAAAAGGAGTTCAAGGTCAAAGGTCAAGGGTCATGGTCTCAAGGTCAAGGTCATCACATGAGGTATCCATATGTAAAATATCAAGGCTCTATCTGTAACAGTGCATAAGATATAGGCCAGGTTAAAGCTTTTTAAAAGTAGGTCAAACTCCAAGGTCACTAGGTCAAAGGTCATGGTCCCAAATGAAAGGTCTTGACGGGAGGTATCCATGTGTGAAGTATCAAGGCTGTATCTCTATTAGCGCCTGAGATATAGACTAGGTTAAAGTTTTTGAAGACGCGACGCTGACGCCGACACTAGGGCTGTGACATTAGCTCCCCGGACATAAAGTCCCGGCTCGCTAAAAATAAGTTTATGATTATACACCCATTGATGGGAGGCCATTGGCAGAAGGAATATTAGCCATGGCTGGGGATCAAAACAGGGACCCCATAGTTAAAAGTTGAATGCACTTCTTGCAACAGTGCTATGGCCATACCCTTGAAGGCTTAGAATGCTGTCCTATTAAATATGAAGCGATATTGAAAAGGGACAAACCTTCCATGATGGGATTTGCCTCTAAAATCTGTTGTTCTATCCATGAATGTTGTCCACTGATGGCAGCCAGAAACTGTAGAATCAACTTGGTACTTTCTGTTTTACCAGCCCCAGACTCTCCACTGTAATTGAGAGATTGTTTTTAATTTAGGCTTTTATAATGAAATTTCAAGGAACAACTTACAGTAATGTTGTAAAGTCTTTCATCAAAGTGACTGATATTGCATTGCTGCAATTATTAAAGACTTTCACAAACTTTCTATTTGAAGTCCATGTAGATGTACTTTTTACGAAATTCCTTAGGCAAATATAATTTTATACAAAAGTTCTCTTATAAAAAGAATAAGTTAAATATATTGTGGCAACTGCAGCAATACTCATTGGATTTCTGGTTGTGTCGAACATTTTTCAGTAGCCAAAAAAAGTTGACACCAAAAGTTTCAATTGTATTTATTACCTGATAATAACACATTGGTCATGTTCATATCGCTTCATGTTATGGTATGAGTTATCAGCAATGGCAAATATATGGGGTGGCAGCTCTCCAATCTTTTTGTCTCTGTAGTTTTGGATATATTCTGGTGTGTAGATGGGCAACACTTGATATGGGTTCACAGCAACCAGGATGGAACCTGTATAGGTCTGAAACAACATGCATTTTTGAAATATTTTACTAACCATTTTCTTTTAAATCATTTTCTGGATATATTCAAGTGTATAGATGAGTAAAGCGGCCCATACACGATCAATATCATTGACAATATTATTGAGTCATAATATTGACAATATTTTTCTAGCCACCCATACACGATCAATATTATTGACAATATTAATTTAGAGAACAATCAACAATAGGTTACATAACGTTAATAAAAATATTGAAGAAAATATTTCAGCGATCGCAGATATTCGTCAATAGTATTGACAATCCTTCAATATTGCCCATTCACGGTCAATATTATTGTCAATACCAAATATTGACTATAATATTGTCAATGATATTGATCGTGTATGGGCCCCTTAACACTTCATATCCACTGACAGACTTAAGCGGCCCATACACGATCAATATTATTGACAATATTATTGTCAATATTTGGTATTGACAATAATATTGACCGTGAATGGGCAATATTGAAGGATTGTCAATACTATTGACGAATATCTGCGATCGCTGAAATATTTTCTTCAATATTTTTACTGACCTTATGTAACCCATGGTTGATTGTTCTCTAAATTAATATTGTCAATAATATTGATCGTGTATGGGTGGCTAGAAAAATATTGTCAATATTATGACTCAATAATATTGTCAATGATATTGATCGTGTATGGGCCGCTTTAGACTGTTCTTCAATATTTCCATGAATATTCATTCTGACAGTCTGATATTTTTTATCATCTGCTACACCTTTTAATATGGACAGGTACAAATTTATTGGGAAAGGGTTTAGTTTTCAGACAAATACATAAATTCACTATTTGAGAGGCATAAAATTTTATCTTACAATGAGGAAAATGTATTAAAGTTTCATATCATTTAAATTAATTCTAGATTGCATAAATTTGTACATGATCATGTGAATAAGTCTTGTGTAAAATTTTCATATTTCGAAACTGCATTGTGCAATCAAGCATGAATCTAATCTGAATACTTTATTATGCCCCCTTTCGAAGAAAATGGGGGTATATTGATTTGCAAGTGTCGGTCGGTCGGTCGGTCGGTCGGTCGGAAGGTCGGTCGGTCGGTCGGTCGGTCGGTCGGTCGGTCGGTCGGTCTGTCCGTAGACCAAACCTTGTCCGGAGCATAACTCAAAAAGTATTAAAGGTAGAATCATGAAACTTCACAGGTGGATAGATCTCATCATGGAGAGGTGCAGTGCACAAGAACCGTAACTCTGCCGATCAAATTTTTGGAGTTATTGCCCTTTGTTGATTTTCAAACTTGATTCTTGTCCGGAGCATAACTCAAAAAGTATTACAGGTAGAATCATGAAACTTTACAGGTGGATAGATCTCATTATGGAGAGGTGCAGTGCACAAGAACCGTAACTCTGCTGACCATATTTTTGGAGTTATTGCCCTTTGTTGATTTTCAAACTTGATTCTTGTCCGGAGCATAACTCAAAAAGTATGTAAGGTAGAATCATGACACTTTACAGGTGGATAGATCTCATTATGGAGAGGTGCAGTGCACAAGAACCGTAACTCTGTCGATCAAAATTTTTGAGTTATTGCCCTTTGTTGATTTTATAACTTGATTCTTGTCCAGATCACAACTCAAAAAGTATGTAAGGTAGAATCATGAAACTTTACAGATGAATAGATCTCATTATGGAGAGGGGCAGTGCACAAGAACCGTAACTCTGCCGATCAATTTTTTTGGAGTTATTGCCCTTTGTTGATTTTCAAACTTGAATCTTGTCCGGAGCATAACTCGAAAAGTATGTTAGGAAGAATCATGAAACTTTACAGGTGGATAGATCTCATTATGGAGAGGTGCAGTGCACAAGAACCGTAACTCTGCTGATCATATTTTTGGAGTTATTGCCCTTTGTTGATTTTCAAACTTGATTCTTGTCCGGAGCATAACTCAAAAAGTATGTAAGGTAGAATCATGAAACTTTACAGGTGGATAGATCTCATTATGGAGATGTGCAATGCACAAGAACCGTAACTCTGCCGATCAAAATTTTGGAGTTATTGCCCTTTGTTGATTTTCAAACTTGATTATTGTCCGGAGCATAACTCAAAAAGTATTACAGGTAGAATCATGAAACTTTACAGGTGGATAGATCTCATTATGGAGAGGTGCAGTGCACAAGAACCGTAACTCTGCTGATCATATTTTTGGAGTTATTGCCCTTTGTTGATTTTCAAACTTGATTCTTGTCCGGAGCATAACTCAAAAAGTATATAAGGTAGAATCATGACACTTTACAGGTGGATAGATCTCATTATGGAGAGGTGCAGTGCACAAGAACCGTAACTCTGTCGATCAAAATTTTTGAGTTATTGCCCTTTGTTGATTTTATAACTTGATTCTTGTCCAGAGCACAACTCAAAAAGTATTACAGGTAGAATCATGAAACTTTACAGTTGGATAGATCTCATTATGGAGAGGTGCAGTGCGCAAGAACCATAACCTTGCCGGTCAACTTCTTGGAGTTATTGCCCTTTGTTGATTTTTACACTTAATTCTTAACCTTGCCTATATCTCATGTATTTTTACACATACAGACTTGATATCTCACACATAGATACCTCCTATTAACATCATTCACATTTGACCATGACCTTGGACCTTGTGACCTTTACCTTGGAGTTTGACCTACTTTAAAAAAAAATAAACCGGGCATATATCTCATGACCTATTACACATACAGCCTTGATATTTCACACATGGACACCTCCTACCAAGACCTGTCACAATTGACCATGACCTTGAACCTTGTGACCTTGACATTGGAGTTTGACCTACATTTTAAAAACTTTAACCTGGCCGATATATCATGTCCTTTTACACATACAGCCTTGATATTTGACACATGGAAACCTCCGACTAAGACCTATCACATATGACTATGACCTTGGACCATGTGACCCTGACCTTGGAGTTTGACCTACTTTAAAAGAAAATAAACTGGGCCTATATCTCATGTGCTATTACACATACAGCCTTGATATTTCACACATGGACACATCCTACCACCAAGACCTTTCAAATTTGACCATGACCCTGGACCTTGTGACCTTGACCTTGGACTTTTACCTACTTTTATAAAATTTTAACCTAGCTGATATATCATGTCCTTTTACACATACAGCCTTGATATTTGACACATGGACACCTACGACCGAGACCTTTCACATTTGACCATGACCTTGGATCTTGTGACCTTGACCTTAGTGTTTGACCTACTTTTATAATACATTAACCTGGCCCAAATTTTTTGTCATTTTACACATACAGCATTGATATTTCACACATGGTCACTTCCAACCAAGACATTTTACATTTGACCATGACCTTGGACCTTGACCTTGAAGTTTGACCTACTTTTAAAAAACTTAAACTAGGCCTATATCTCATGTCCTGTTACCTATACAGCCTCAATATTTTACACATGGACACCTCCTACCAAGACCTTTCACATTTGATTATGACCTTGGACCTTGTGACCTTGACCTTGGTGTTTGACCTACTTTTATAATACATTAACCTGGCCTATATTCCATGTCATTTTACACATATAGCCTTGATATTTCACACATGGTCACTTCCAACCAAGACATTTCACATTTGACCATGACCTTGGACCTTGACCTTGGAGTTTGACCTACTTATAAAAAACTTAAACTATGCATATATCTCATGTCCTGTTACCTATACAGCCTCAATATTTTACACATAGACACCCCCTACCAAGACCTTTAACATTTGACCATGACCTTGAATATTGCAACCTTGACCTTGGAGTTTGACCTACTTTTAAAAAAAACTTAAACCAGGCATATATATCATGTCCTTTTACACCTACAGCCTTGATATTTCACACATGGACACCTCCAACCAAGACCTTTCACATTTGACCATGACCTTGACCTTGGCATTTGGCCTACTTTTAAAAACTTTAATCTGGTCTATATTTCATTTTACTTTTACATATACAGCCTTGATATTTCACACATAGACACCTCCTACCAAGACCTTTCATATTTGACCATGACCTTGGACCTTGTTAACTTGACCTTGGACTTTGACCTACATCAAATGTAGGCACTTGAAGGGGGCATATATGTTTTACAAACATCTCTTGTATAATATAGATGTTTATCAAGCTTGACATTAAAAATCTAGACCGAAATAGATCTACTGCCTGTGAAGTACATTCATGAGTCTTTTGACAACTGGATTTTGTAACTAGCTTTGCAGCCGTATAATGGCTCAGCGCGAAACGGTTGTAACTGCCTATATGTTTATAGGCAGTTACAACCATTTCGCGCTGAGCCATCGATATGGAACTTATTGGGCCTGTGTACCAGTGATATTGTGCACTTTTTCAATTCAAGGGCACATTACTCTTTCCTAAACAATAAGACGATTGACTATTCAAATTATGATTCTGTTGCAGACAACAAAAGATGTGTACAAATAATGTCGAATTTGTGTAATTCAAAGCACAGAAAATGTTGAGACAAAAGGACCTAGAAAATGCTGATTACCAACATTTTCTTCTTATGCCTCAATGATTTCATGTGCTGTTTCTGTTAGTGACCTGAAAAGTACATGTCTTGATTTGGAAAGTGTCAAATTAAGAACCACAAGAGTTATCTGAATATCAAAGGTGGCATGCACAGAATCAGACACCATGGAAATTGGTTTATGACATTTGACCATCTTTCAATTGAAACTGGAGGAGTTGTGCAAGCAAGAAATGGGACAGATAGATAGACAGACAAACAAACTGACAGATGAATGGATGACCAGGGTTTAAACATGAAACAACCCATCTGGTGCAAAAGCAACAGATAATAGGGAGTGAAGACATTCTGAATATTTGTTATTTCAAATCCAAACACCATGTTGTGGGTACTCAACGAGACAATTCCAATGAGTAGGCTACCCACAGCATGGGGTTTGATGAACAATAAATGAAATATTGCATTTTGAAAAGCCATCATTCCCCTCTTACCTGTAGTTCTGTTTATATACTGACTATAACTGAGTTAAGTTGACTGACTTTCTTACTTAAACTACTTACATAGATCAAATTGTCTCTGTATCTAAGCAGCAAGTTTCTCAGAATTCCCGCTTCATGAAGATCTCCGAGCAGAATCATGTCCTCGATGTGATTTACTGATGATGCATTCATGTGTTTCAGCTGGATTTTCCCATCTACCCAGTGTTCCTTTCCCTCATCATCCAGCACACGGATACGGCCAGTCTCCGAGTACTGAACCTTCGCTCCGATCGCAGAGGAAAATTCTGTTGGTGTTTTAGGCTCCAACCAGACATGGTCGCCCTGCAAAGATAGAAATATACACTGTTTCAAAATCTTCTCTATTCCCCCAAAACATGTCAAGTATTGTCTGAAAATATCATTTTTCTATCTAAAATGAAATCACAATCAAGAGTATTGGTAAATGGGATCCAATTCCATTTTTAACAGCACCATTTTTTCCAGACATATCTCATTACCATATAACGATGCCTTTGGACAGCCCATAAGATAAAGGTTTGTGAATCATACTTCTTCATTTTCCATGAGGCTGTGTCTACAGAATAGCTAAAATTAAGATGTAAAATTTCATGCATTTGAAATTGTTGTCTGCAACAGCTTTGAAATTGGACCAGTCTAAAATGTTGCCGCTCTGGTATTAATAAAACACATTGACATGATTTGACCTTTATGCAATGAATACATTTTTATTTGAATACATTTATCCTCGAGGAAATCCGTTTGTCTCCGAAAAACATCGTTAAAGATCGGTGTGTTTTGGTTGTAAAGTAATATTTGTATACTGTAATAACCCCTATACTGATTGTCTGACTGAGTGGTCGAGTGGAGAAGTGCGCTGTCTTCGGCCCAGGTGGATCGAGGTTCAAATCCCAGAAATCGTATATTTTTTCTGTTTGTGAAATATTTTGAACTCTTTGAAGAGATTTTTTTAATGCGTCGAAATAAGCAAAGGCGAACGATTATCCATTTAACCATGATGTTATTTCGGACATACAAGCAAATAGTAAATTTCAGAGGTGTTTTATAAAATGTCGTAACTACGGCTTGATTCAAGTCGTTGTTACGATATTTTTTGACAACACCAAGGATTTACCAAAACATAACGGTTCCAATCTATTTTTAGCACAAAATTCATTGCTATTCTCGTGCTTACATATTAACACTTGAAAACACACCCGTGTTTCTCTCGTTCGCATAATATCACTTGGGCTTTGATATTGAAGAATAAACAATTAAACATAACTTAAGATTAAATAGATTAAAGTGGATATAAAATAAAAGGAAAAAGATCATAACACAAATTTTGGTAACTACTCAATACATCAAAACGAAAAAAAAAATCCATCGACAACAATGAAATCGAAAAAAAAAAAAAAAGACATCGTTCGTGTCTCGAACCTCGAACCTCCAGGCTCAAGGAACTCGCACCTAGATATTTCAACGACAAGAATGCAATTATATAACAGCCCATTTAAAAGGTATATAAATGTTTAAACTTGGTTCACGGACTTGACCGAGAACTAACGGAGATACACTAGGACAACCAGTCAAGCGTGTAATTATGATAATAGAGGTTACGCTCAATCATGTCATTCTGCAGCCGTAATAATGCGTTAACAGTTATACATCAATTAGTAGGAAACAAAAGCTGGAAAGGATATTCTCCCACAGCTCAGAATCCAACCCAGGGGGCCAGAACACAATCATCAGGAGTTTAATGCGCTATGACCCCCAGCCTAGACTGTCTGTTGCCATCTTGATAAATATGGTTTGTTTCTGTAATATTATGATGTATTTAGGGGTGTGTCCATACATCAAAACTGTTGTCATGATTACATGTAGACAGGTAGTTACTACAATTAACCTCACTTGACAGGTGATAATTGACATACATTATTACACGAAAACAACAACACAACAACTTAGTCTGTCTGGTCTTTCTCTTAATTTTTTCTCTAATTTTTTTTTTCGCTTAATTTTTCTTGTCTGTTCTTCATCACCAACATCATAAATCAAGCAGGGCCAAATGAAATATATTTGTTGTTGTTGTTGTTTGATAATTGATCGATTGAATAGTTATAAATGTCCCACTAATTACTAAATGTAAACAAGGTCTAGATTTAACCCTTTCCCAAATAGCAAAAATTTGGACCAGTCCTATTCGAAAGATGCAACAGGCAACACAATGGGTGTTAGTAAAGATATGATTTGTGCACACAATGTAGCACAGAAAATACTGTGACAAAGGAGTAACTTGGATCTTGCTTGGGAAAGGGTTAACCCATTCTAACACAGGGATACTTTGTGTCATCCTAACAAGATTATGGCCTCTGAAAACATTGTGGAAAACAAAGAATTTGCTGGTGCAGAAGTGATAATTAATAATAATGTTAACATACAGAACCTTGAATTATTTTTGACAGATATTACGATCCATCATTTTCGATTACGAGGCTACAAATATAATGATACTTATTATTGATCACTGCAAAAACAAGATTTTTTTTATACACTAGTAACATCGTCATTTGGCGACTGATACACCTTTACTAAATCCTTTCCCAAACAGCTATGGTTTTGACATCCCTAATATAAAAGGCTTAGAAAAACCTTGAGACAAAAGAAGAAAATGCTGATGATCAGCAAAACTTTCTTAGTAAGCGATGTCAAAAACCAGTGATTATTAGGGAAAAAACCTTTCAAGGGCTCAGAAATGCCCAATTCTTATACTGTTTTAAGACCCAGTCACATACGATTCCACATCCACATCATGTTCCAATCACATCCTAAATTATACTGCTGGAGTCTGCTATTCTAGGAGTGGTCCAGGAGTGATATGGATCTGGGTTTAGTTTTATTGGGGTTTTACGCCGTTTTCAACTACCAGGGTCATATCGCGGCGGCTGGAGCACCTAACCGTGGGTTCCTGGTATTTCTCGCACCAGTACAACCACAATATCCAAACCGAGCCTCCAGCTGCTCTCTCACATAGATGATTCACACCCATTGGTGAGAGACAAATGACTTTTGTCAAATGTCAGAATGGATACTGGCCGAGCCCGGGTTCGAACTCGAGACCCCTGGATTGACAGACTCCGACGTAACCGACCGAGCTATCCGGGCTCGGCCGATATGGATCTGGAATGGTGTATGTGACTGGGCCTTTAGTCTCAGTTAACCCATTACCAAACAATGACTCTTTTTGACTCCACACAAATTAATGGCTTTGGAAGACATTTCTTCATTTCCCACAATGTTTTCTTCCACAAAAGACAAAAGAAATCAAATTTCATTCACTTGAAATAGTTGTCTGCAACATCTTTGAATTTGGATCACCCTAAAATTTCACTATTTGAGTCTCAATTATATTGAAAACAAATTTACATTGGAAGAATTTCTGACTATCAAAATATTTGTTAAAGAATACTGATAGGGTGTAAGAAAGTAAGAAAGTGAATAAACAGACTTTAACTTAACCAATTACCTCACAGTAACGCCTAATTTGACGCCCAACAAGATAAAGCCTTTAAAGGGTTAGGAAAACATCATGGAAAATGAAACATTTCATTTCATTTGCAACAATGTTTTCTACCCCAAAAGTCGTAAAATTTCGAAATTTCATCACATTGAAATTGTCGTCTGCAAGTTCTCTCAATTTGGACTACCCTAAAATTTTGTCGTTTGGGAAAGGGTTAAAAATGTTCTATACATCCCATTCACGCACAATGACTCCTTTTGACTCCCCACAAGATAGAGGCATTGGAAAACATTGCATACAACAATTTCGAGTGATATTGAAATTTTACATTTTTTTAAACTGAATAGGTAGAAAACATTGTTGAAAATGAAGAAATGGCTTGTGACAAGCAATTTCTTCATTATTCACAACGTTTTCTCACCCAAAATGCCCAAAATTCACAGTTTCATCAAGTTGAAATTGTCGTATGCAACTCCTTTGAAGTTAGACCAGTCCACAATTTTGACGTCTGGTTGGTAATGGGTTAATTGACATTTTAAAATTTGATGACGCCCCGAAGGGTAAATAATGTTCAATCAATGTAACATCTATTATTTGTGAGGTATTTAAACCCTTGGGGTAAATTACTTATTTACGTTTTCTCACGCTAAACTAACTTTGTCCTTATTTTAACCGTGTTTCAATCAACAGTTTCGGACTAGACCCTGACTGGTCCAAATTCAAAGGTGCAGCAATGAACAGCAGACATTACAAAATATGACTGTATAAATTAATTATGCTCTAGCATGGAGAAGTATGAAAGAATGAGTTAATATTTCAATAATTAGCATTTAATGTCTTCTTTTCTCTCTTTAATTTTCAAAACATTCTTACAAAGACATCAAAACCTGGTATCATTTAGCATAGAATAAAATGTAAAACTTTTCTCTAACAACCATCATAGAGAGACTTTGAAAAGGCAAGTTTTTAAAACATTGTGGGAAAATCTTCATACTCTATCTACACCAAATTCAGCCAAATTAAATCATTTGCTGACATTTTATGACCTATAGTCTAACCCTTTCCCAAAGGGACAAAATTTTATGGTGGTCTTATTTGAAAGCTGAGCTATAGATGACAAAATTGATGTTAAAAAGGAAGGGATTTGTGTACAATATAGCACAGAAAATATTGAGACAAAAGGAGAAACTGCTGGTTATCAGGAGTTTTTTTCTTTTGTCTCAATGTTTTCCCAAGCCTTTTTCATCAGGCATGTGAAAACCAGGTCTTGTTTGGGAAAGGGTGAAAAAGTGGTAAGTAAATAAAATCCCACATTTGAATATTTCAATGACTTGTGAACATGGCCAGTCAAGTGTTTGGAGAGTCCATAAAAAAGGCATAAAATTCACAAATTAAGTTACTGAACTGGCTGTAGGAAAATTCACATTCATGAACTGAACTTGAACTGTGAAATCACAGCTTTTAAATGAAAACCTGGTAACTGCAGCTTAAAACAAGCTGCAGTTACGAGGTTTTCATTGAAAAGCGATGATATACTATATGGTTAAAAAACAATGAAATTTAAGACTCTAATACAACGAAAGCAGTTGCAGACAAGAAAATGGATGTTGACAAAAATATACATGTACATGTAGCAAAAAAAATTGAGGCAAAAGGAGTTTAAAGAGTTTATTGGGGTTTTACGCCGTTTTCAACTACCAGGGTCATATCGCGGCGGCTGGAGCACCTAACCGTGGGTTCCTGGTATTTCTCGCACCAGTACAACCACAATATCCAAACCGAGCCTCCAGCTGCTCTCTCACATAGATGATTCACACCCATTGGTGAGAGACAAATGACTTTAGTCAAATGTCAGAATGGATACTGGCCGAGCCGGGGTTCGAACTCGAGACCCCTGGATTGACAGACTCCGACGTAACCGACTGAGCTTATCAATTAGCGATGTCAACAACATGCATCATTTCATGACTTGAGAAAGCGTTAATAAAATCACCAAAATGTACACTAGCTAGCATCAGAATGCAAGTTACTACCCATGCGAAAAAAGTTCAAGAACACATTTAAGTTAAATAATAGTACTGTTCTAGAACATTCTTAAACATTAAAGGGCACTTCTAGAACTGTTCTAGAAGTGCAATCTAATGTTCTAGATAAGTTCTTGAACTTAAATGTGTTCTTGAACCATTTTCCCAGTGGAATTTTACAGCCAAGTCAAAGGTTTGCTCTTAGAACAATTAAGAATTGACGAACATAATATTATCATCAAGACCAGGATTCATTGATAATATTGCACTTTGAAATTTAAAGTGACCTGAAAGGGATTAAGATTAGCTTGAAAGGGATAGGTGACTTATTAATCTAAGTACCTATAATACATATTTGGGTATATTTGTGGCTTTTATAGTATAACTGTACTCGATTCTTTCATTCATTAACTTTATTATTGGAGTTATTGCAAAACCTTGTAACTCCAGTATGATTAAAGCTGGAGTTACGAGGTTTTGTAATAGCACAGACAAAATATAGTTTATTGAGTTTATTGGGGTTTTACGCCGTTTTCAACTACCAGGGTCATATCGCGGCGGCTGGAGCACCTAACCGTGGGTTCCTGGTATTTCTCGCACCAGTACAACCACAATATCCAAACCGAGCCTCCAGCTGCTCTCTCACATAGATGATTCACACCCATTGGTGAGAGACAAATGACTTTTGTCAAATGTCAGAATGGATACTGGCCGAGCCGGGGTTCGAACTCGAGACCCCTGGATTGACAGACTCCGACGTAACCGACTGAGCTATCCGGGCTCGGCACAAAATATAGTAAATGTTAACTATCTGCATGACCCCACTATATATTATCAACTTCAAAACATTCTCCTTGATAAAAATATATCATCAGTGTAAATGCAAAACCTCATATCTCAGTTTTGGAAAATTTTAAAGGGGAGGGAAAAGTGTAGTAACTTTTTCCCAAACTGAAATGTCTTATCGGTACTTGAAATTTGGACATAATTATTGTTCAAAAAAAATTTGTCAATAATACTGATCAGTCAAAATATCTCAAAACCTGCGAGAATCGTCTACACAGGGCACACAAGTTTGTACTTTGAAAATCGGACCAATCGACATATGAGGTTTTGCATTTACACCAATGATATTGAACATTTCTACATTTGGGTAATTTCAAAAATAATGCATCCTTTTTTAAAAACTGATATACAAAGCGGGTGAAAAGGTTTTTCAGTGATTGTCTTACTCCAGAATATGTGTTCTGTTATTGCTAAAATGTGTACAAAATTTTAAGAGAATATCTACTTTCGTTTCAATTTTATAGCATTTTCAGTGTCCAAAATTGTCCCAAGTGTAACGCTTTTAGCGTGACATTTGTATAAAAATTCAATTTTTAAGTGGCTATCATTAAAACTACGGGATTTGAAAGACCCCACAACATACAATTATACAAAGTGTTGCAACAATACAACAGTTTTACCATAGTCTTTTAATGGACAACATATATATTGTCCACGAACCATGCCCAGAAAATGACACACCCTCAAAAAACATAAAGGCATAAAAATACAATACTCTGGACAATCGAAGGTTATTATTTTGCTACTAGACATCTTTATGTCTCAAAGTAGGTATCCTTTGTTAGACAAATATCATTGGTGCAATGTGAGTATGATTTTATGTAATTACTTTCATATAATCAAGTTCTCCTGGTGCCATGTCTATGGACACCCAGAAATGTCCCAAGTGTAACGTTTCGTGTTAGAAAGCCTGTATTTTTGTCATGTGATATTGAAACTTATTCTGATTTCTTTTTTACAGATGCGCTTCAGCCCCATGAAAGATCAATAATAGTTAAATCTGAAAAGAATTGTTACTATGAACTTAATAAACCAAAATTCATTGTCCCAAGTGTAACGCTATTTTTGCGATTTAGAGTGATCAAGTAAAAATGCTTAAATATTCAAGTTGCACAGAAAGTTTGATCAAAATATTGCAAAACATGTATGATTCTGTCTGAATTTTGTTTAGAAAACAATTATTGTTCAGAAATGATTGAGTTATGTGTCAATATAATTTATTGTCGGGCTCATACCAATTATCTAGCAGAGATACATTTCATTGACTTCTTTAGATCTGTATGAGTTAATCGAATATCCTAAATCAACATATACAGTTTAATTCATTTAATATCCTTTAAATCCTTCTTAAATGTATTTGAAATGTTTGTCCCAAGTGTAACGGCGTAGAACTTTGAAAAATTCAGCAAAATCTTATCCTGTGATAGTTTGTAAAGTGTTTTTTCATTTGTGTTTCTTGGAAACCAAGTGAAGTAATCACATATTGACTTAATAAGACTCTGTGGATTAAAACAATAAATTTGATATTCCATGGGAAATATTTGAAGCAATGTATTTCACATATAAAATGTGGTGATTTCGATAATGAAACTGTGTGTCTTTGTGAGGAAAACAAGAATAACATCAATTCACATTGTTTAAATGTCAGTTTTCACTAATACACCCATTTCGGAACAGCAAAGTCTCTTTCAAAAGAAATTCATATTAATAATTTTTATTTCAAGAAAAGTGTATTTTTTCTTTATCTTTGAAACTAAATCCAAAGCACTTAAAAGTTATATATATTACACCTTTAATGTGTCAAATTTTGATACCCACTTACATCTTGGTAATACCAAATACAAAATGTTAAAATCATTAATGATTTCAACAAATAAGAGACTCTTTGGGGTTTTTAAACAAATTCCAGTGATTTATGAAGCTTATTTTGGAAAATGGCACCCATCTGTATCCAAACAGCTACTTTCATAATCTCATCCAGGTGTGTTCTTATCTATATTATCAAAAGCAAACATGAATTGTAACTAGAAAATGGATTTTCTGAGAGCTATTTATGTCATTAGTTTGTCCCAAGTGTAACGGTTTTGCTGAAATTTGATTTTTCATGTGTCCTCATCACATATCAAGTTATTGTACCCAAGAAGTTTTTTTGTATGCTGGCTGCAAGTACCCTCCTAATGTAACAGATTAAGTATTGGCTTTGTATATCATGTATGGAACATTTTATGTAAACTTTCTGAGGTAATTGATAAAATTTTTGACTAAAACGTCACTAAAAGTTGCCATAAAGTTGGTATATTCAAATTAGGTAGCCATATTATACATCAAATTTTACCTTAACGTTTGTGTAACAATATTAAGTGACATATTAAGAGATGAAATGTATACATTTCATAGAATTAAAGGAGCGATATAAGGCAAACGTATTTGTTTAAAAATTCTCCAATGTTTCAAATAAAACCATTAAAATTTGAAAAAAATGTTAAGTATTTATATTTTCGTTCCTGATTTATAAAAATTTGACAAATTGGGATGAGCTTTTGACGAATTATATTTCAATATCAACAACTTCATTTTGGACCACATATGTCACGTTTTGGATGCATTATTTTTGAAATTACCCACTTGGTGTATAGTATACTGAATGAACAATGTTGTATGATTAACTAACACAAAATCAAGGGTTTACCCATTCAAACACAATGACTTGGGAAAATATTGTGGAAAATAAAGAGATTGCTTGTAACAAGCAATTTCTTCATTTATCACAATAGTTTATCAGGGTTTTACACTGTTTTCAACTGCTATGGTCATATTGCTGAGGCTGGAGTACCTAACAATGGATTCCTGTTGTTTCTCAACACCTCAACCAAGCCTTCAGCTGCTAGCTCACACAGGTTAACAATATCAAACCATTGGTGGGTGACATTTTTGACAGAAAGAATTTTTGCCGCAGCTGGGGATTGAACCTGGGACCTCTAGAGTGAGAGGTGGATGATTTACCAACTGCGCTATGGCCGCAGCCTTTACCATAATGCATTCTTACCTAAAAGACATGACATATCTAATTTACTTGAAATGATTATGTAATATCTGATTCACTTGAAATTGTTGTCTGCAACATCTTTAACCCTTTCCCAAACGGCAAAATTTCAGGGTAGTCCAAATTGAAAGCTGCTACAGACGACAAAATATGTGTTGATAAAGAAAGGATTTGTGTAGATGTAGTACAAAAATATTGAGACAAAAGGAGAAACTGCTGGTTATCAGCAGTTTCTTCTTTTGTCTCAATGTTTTCACAAGCCTATTCTATTAGGAACATCAAAACCAGGTCTTGTTTGGGAAAGGTTTAAAAGGACAAGTCCAACATTTTACCATCGGTAAAAGGTTTACCACAACAAGTGGTCTGTTGACCATTATTTAGTTGTCAAACAGACAAGAAAATACAGAATACTGGACAGTAAAACTCAGCTTTTTATGTGTCTGCGGTTGTTGGATGTATGCTTTGCTTAACACATTACCAAATGGTACAAATTATAACAAGAGCTGTCGGAAGACAGCGCGCTCGACTTTCTAAGTTGCTTAGTATAAAGGGGGCATAACTCCAAATATAGTGGAGCCAGGGTCATGGACCCTGGTAGTAAGGTAGAGGGTGTGATGGTGAATAAGTATTCCAAGTTTGGGTTGAATCCCTTTGATAGTATGGAAGTTATTGATGTTTGAAAAAACTTTAACCTTTGTTGCAACACCAACGCCGACGCCCGGGTGACGGTATAAGCTCTCATTTTCTTTGAAAAGTCGAGCTAAAAATAAGCAATTTCTTCATTTTTAACAATGATTACCAAAGCCTTAATCTTGTGGGGTTTCAAACATGTAATTATGAGGCAATTGTTAAGTCAAGGACCAAAGCTTTGTGCTGATAGCGTTTTGTAATAGGGTATCCTCATTTTACTAGTCCTAAGTCTTAATTCCAATTTCTGGAGAAGTAAAGACTTACTGATTAATTTTGATTAAATTAAGTTTATAATTGCGAAAACAAGATAAAATTTCAGCTCCATGCTTTCAAGTGTCATATTGATAGGCAAGGCTGGTGAACAAACATACAACATTGACATTTGACCAAAGGTTGGCTTTGACATGTGACCATGACATATGAACAGCTTGTTAAGACGTTCATTCTTAAGAACAATGTATTTGTTAAGGCCTGGTCACATACACAATGTTGCATTTACATCCAGGCTAGAGCATGTCCAAAGATGGCCAGTCATATAGCTAAATTTTGGACATGATATGGATGTGATGTGGACACAGAATCGTATGCGATCAGGCCTTCAGAAGATAAATTTCTTCTTACTGGGATATGATTCACATGAAGTTAATCGGATATGATGCAGGCTATCTTACTGAGGCTGGTCTAAATTGTTGACAGAACTTCTAAAACTTTGAAACAAAACATCCTGCAAAATAGACCTAGCAACCAAGGTATTTCCTTATTTGAATAAATAGCTCAAATATTACCAATTTAGAGTGGTAAACGTAATAGTATGACCCGTTCATGACCAAATGATTGAAAATGATTAGGATCCTCAAAATTAATAGGAGGCTTAAAATCCTCTTTAAAAATTTTAGAGTTTTATTAAACCTTTCCCAAACATCAAAACCTGCTACAGATGACAAAATGGACTTAAAGTTAAAACAGTTAGAGGTAGGAATTGTGTATGATATAGCGTAGGAAACATTGAGACAAAAGGAGAAAATGCTGATTATCAGCATTTTCTTCTTTTGCCTCAATGTTTCCTAAGACTATTCTCATAGGGGTGTCAAAACAAGGTCTTGTTTAGGAAAGAGTTAACAAGGATGGTACACCTTATTGTCCTGTTTCTGGTGTTGGGTATTTGAATGTTTCATAGCATGCAAAATATTACAGGGTTAATTCACGTTTTTGAGGTTGTTAACATTCGCAGAGGCCCAAGAAATATGTTAACGCCCGAGTGCGAAGCACGGTCAAATCGCATGTGAATCTCCCGAATAACGACTGGTTTTTCAGGATATTGGCCCGGTTTCTTCTTGTTATTCAATGCTGATAACGGCCCGAAAACAAACATTTTATGCAATAATGTGAGAAAAAGATTTCACCAAACTTTTTCTGCACATATTACTTGATGCCATTGTTAGTAGAAACAAAATCGGAGCTTATTTTTCGAAAGGACCACGCCAGATATGGTAGGTTTAGAGTCCAGTGACAATAAAACATGGCCAAGATGATGGATTTTAGTGAACCATGCATGGCAAACAATAAATAGATTGTTAAACTATTTTGGGAAAACATCGAGGAAATTAAAAGGGAAATGACTCAGACTATGTTGATTGGTTTAAATTGTAACTTTGATAGCATTACAGTGCAATTTTGATTTAAAATTCTTGAGGTGCATAACAATAAATCATATTGTTTGATTTAACCCTTTCCCAAAACAAGACCTAGCCCCAGTTTGAAATCTAGCAGAAAAGGTTTGTGAAGTTTTCATATATTAGTAATTTACACTATGGCAAAAAAGAAGGAAATGCTGTTAATCTGTATTTTCTCCTCTTACTTCGCTTGGTTGTAGACCAATCCAATCTGTATGAACAGCCGTCGTCTGAAGGAGCTTTTGAATTTGAAAGCCCTAAAAACTTGCCGGACCCATGCTAGATATTTAAAATATCAGACCAAAGTGCATATGGGAAACCAGAAGAGGATTACGGGGCCTGAACGCCCTCCCCCCTCAATTTGGTCTCAAACCTGTGCATTTTAAAGAAAAACATCCCCGCCTGCGCTAGGAAAACTTGCTTTTGAATACATTAGAAATCTTTTATCGATAACATCCATCCAATTTTCTGAAAACTTTTCTTTAGATATCAATAAAAGATCAAGACTTTTTGGCTTCTAGAAAACATTATACCAGGTAAATTGCATGATCTCTATGAATTATTGAAGAGTTTGCTTTCACCAAATCAATCTACTAGCTGGAAAGGTTTGCATTTGCAGACAAAGAATGAAATCATTTTAACCCTTACCCAAACAAGACCTGGTTTTGACATCCCTAAGAAAATATCCTTGGGAAAGCAATGAGGCAAAAGAAGAAAAGGCTGATAATCAGCTATTTCTTCTTCTGCCTCAATATTTTCGAGACTATTTCATTCGCAAATCCTCCTTTTTCACCATCCATTTTATCGCACAGTTTGCAACAAGTTTTACATGTGAAGATCGAGTCCAAAATTCAGATTAAACTGTACCCCGACATTTTCTTTTTCAGAGTTCATGCAGACTGGTCTAAAATGAAAGAAGCTAAATAAGCCACTGCGAAAAAAGTTCAAGAATATGCATTTCTAGTTCTAGAACTGTTCTATAACGTTAAATGGCACTTATAGAATTGTTCTTAAACAGTTCTAGAAGTGCCATTTAATGTTCTAGAACATTCTAGAACAATTCTTGAATTTAAATGAACTTTTCGCAAGGGGGATTATATAGAATGCACTGTTACTAAAAATGTTTTCTTTAAGCATAAGGCATTATAATAATTATAGCATATAGAATTATTCTTTGGGAAAAGAGAAAATATCAAAAGCAAGCAGATAAAAAATGTGATTGTTTGGGAAAAGATTTGGTGTACAGCATTTGCAGACATCGACCAATACAATAAAAAGATCAATAAAAGATGATGACTTTTCGGCATCTTAATGAATAATTTAAGAGTTTGCCTTTACAAAATCAATCCCAAACCAACATATGCTTAAATCTATGCAAGCTGTTCTTTTATAAAAGGAGATTCTTAACCCATTCCCGAATCTCAAAGAGCAAAAAGTTAGACTGTTAGTTGCAGCACATGACAAATGGATGTACAATGTATTCAGATAAAGATAGTATTTTGTGTATGATAAAGCACAGAAAATATTGAGACAAATAGAGAATTATCGATGGTTATCAGTATTTTCTTCTTTTGTCTTGATGTTTTCCTCAGCCTTCTTTCTATCAGAGCTGTCAAAAACAGATTTTGTTCGGGAAAGTGTTAAAATAAGTAATCTAAACCCCATCATGGAATCAACCTAAGAGTGTAATCATAACCATGGACATTATTTTAACCCTTTCCCAAACAAGACCTTGTTTGACGTCCCTAATAGAAATGGCTTGGGAAAACATTGAGACAAAAGAAGAAACTGCTGATAACCAGCAGTTTCTCCTTTTGCCTCAATATTTTCCTAGCTATATCGTACACAACTCCTTTATTATTAAATGCCAATTTTGTCGTCTGCAACAACTTTCAAATTGGACCACCATAAAATTTTGCCATTTGGGAAAGGGTTAAAGCTGGAAATTGTTGCAAACCATTATTGATAGAACAATCAATATTTTGATTAATAGGTGCCATTAATTAGTCAATAGCAATAATAATCTAAAGTAACTCACCTTTGTAAGAAGCACCATGTTTTCTGTTTAGTTTTTTTGTTTTTTGCCAAAATATATCTCAATCTGAAAAATAAAGATAGAAACTTGTAGAGTAATTAAAGGCTTTCTTTTGAGTTTACAAGATTCTCAAAAAACAACTTTTTAAGCTGGTCAAGTAGTCAGACAATTGAACGAAGATCTTAGACCCCTGCGGAAACAGTTCAGGAACATATTTATGTTCTAGAACAGTTCTAGAACTGCCATTTAATTTTCAAGAACGCTCTAGAACAGTTCTAGAACTATAATAAGTTCTTGAACCGTATTTGCAGGGGTGGTTATCAGTATTTTCTTCTTCTGCCTCTTAAGGTAAGACCTGGGTAAAGCACTTCAGGTATAATTGTCATATTTTGACTTATTCCATGATGTCTGTAAGTCGGAGTATTTCTAAAGTACCGTTAAGATACAATATTGCCTGCTTTTGTAACATTTTACAGAAATAAATGAGCGTGCTCAGATTTCCGGGGAAATAATTCTTAACAATTTTTGTAAAAATGTTTCTAAATTTCATGAAGAGTAGGCACAAAACCCAACAAAAGTCAAAAATTCAAAATGAGAGCAATGAAAATTACTTCCCTTGAAATCATCTATTCGCACCATACAACTTTCGTTCCATAACTGACCGCGGTTTCTCGAAAAAACTTAAGTACATCATCATGAGAATATGCCCAACTTCAAAGGAATACTCTCCCACGTTGAAGGGTATTTGATTGAAGTTCACGTGGATTTCATGCGATTTGAGCACGGTGCTCAGATTTGAGCATGAGAATGTACTTAACTTTTTTCGAGAAACCGGGGCCTGTACGTCACATAGCTCATTACCCAGGTCTTGCCTTAAAATGTTTTTCAAAGCTTTCTCTGACTATAATTTCAAAACCTGAACTCTAATTGTTTCAGGAAGGGTTTACTCTTGCCAAATTGGTACTTTTTTAGGATGTTCCCGTTGGAAAGGAGTTGCAGACAACAAAATAATTGATTTAAACATAGGAAGAATTGTGTAATGTTATAGCATATAGAAAGCATTGATGGAAAAGGAGAAATTGCTGTATAATCAGCAATATCTTCTTTTCTCTCAATGTTTTCCAATGCTTTTTCTACTAGGGGCATATGCCGATTACCAGGTCTTAAATGGTATATATAAATAGGGAAGGGTTAAATAGCTGAAGGTGATCGTTCTTCTATTTTAACAATGGTTTGACCTGATTTAACACCTCGATGACCACACCTTCTTCGTAAATGGGCTAGAAGATAGTTTGTGACCATCCAACCATTGCACTTGGTGGTATTAGACCTTTCTCAAACAAGAAAAACAACCCATTTTATCTTTTCTCTCAACATTTTCCCTAAACTTTTGCTACTAGAGACATCAATACCTAGGTAGGTCTTGTGTGGTAATGGTTTAAATAAGTGTAGGTGATCTTTCTTCTATTTTACAATAGGTTGACCTTATTTAACACCTCGATGACCACAGCTTCTTCGTATACGGGCTAGAAGATAGCTTGTGATCATCCAACCATCGCACTTGTTGGTATAAGACCATTCCCAAACAAGTCCTTATAATTTTGACGTCCCTATTTGAAATTTGCTTGAGGAAACATTTGAGGCAAAAGAAAATGCCCATTTAGCATTTTCTCCTTTTGCCACAATATTTCCTGTGGTGTACTACAACATGCGTCCGTAGACTGTTTGCAGCAGCTTTCAAGCTTGAGTGGTCTAAATTTAATTCTGCAAGTTGGCAAAAGATGAATTACATAGTTCATGAAATTGATGAAACCCTATGCTGTGTGCACTCGTTTGAATAGTCTAATCGACATCAACACGGTTCAAATGAGACTACCAACAAAACATAATTTGGAGTTGGAATTCAATTGTAAATACACCCCTCTTACATAATGCTATTATTATTATATCAACTAATTGGGTTGGAAAATTGACCATTCATCCATCCCATTTGTTGCTCTTTTTTGAGATTGACCTGGTTGATAACAAAACAATTTTATGTGCAGAAGAAATTTCAAATATGCATTTAACCCCTTCCCAACCAAGACCTGGTTTTGACAACCCAAACAGAATTGGCTTTGGAAAACATTGAGACAAAAGAAGAAACTGCTGATAACCAGCAGTTTCTCCTTTTGTCTCAATATTTTCTGTGCTACATTTTACACAAATCCTGCTTTTATCAACTTCTATTTTGATGTCTGCAGTGGTATTCTGATTTGAAAAAGTAAATTTTTTGTCGTTTGGGAAAGGGTTAATCCTTTCCAAAATGGTACATATCTGGGCAGTTCCTAATTGGAGAGCCGTTGAAGATGACAAAAAGAATACCGTTGGTGGGGAATCAAAACCTCGTAACTACAGCTTGAATAAGCTGGAGTTACGAGGTTTTGACTCCCCAACGATAATACATGTTGATGTAACTTGATGAAGTTAGCATTTTTGTACAACTAGCGAAGATAATATTGTCGCTTTCCAACAAAAACTTCCTAACTATATTCAGCATCATTAACCAAGCTTCACAGTCAAGAGGTTCCAAAATTGATCCTTGGTAGCGGAGGTTGATCTTACCACTGGGCCATGGTGGCATAATAACTGGCATTGGTGTATATTTTCTAGAAAGAAGAAGCAAGATGAAGCTGATGAACTAATGAAATCAAGCTTACAGAGATTGTCATAATCCCTATCGATGTAAAAAATATGTTCAAACTAGATGTTTTTGTGAAGCATATAAACAGTATGTTAGTTACATACCGTCACACCATGCTGGTCCTATTATTTAAGCTAGGTCCATATACATTCAGCTGATTGTCACAAAATAATACCCCAAATACCTCTTTATTTAAATATCCATTGTACATCAAAAGGTATTATTTTACATCTACATTGGTTCTCGGGTTTCACAAAGTTTCATGTTCCTGTTTCCTTATTGACATTTACATTTCAAAAGGTTAGGGATTGATTGAATCAGGTTTAACCCATTACTGCACAGTGTCACCTTTTAACTCCCTCACAAGAAAAAGGCTTGAGAAAACATTGTGGAAAATGAAGAAATTGCTTGTGACAAGCAATTTCTTCATTTTTCACAATGTTTTCTTTTCCCAAAATGGGAAACACCTTTCAAATTGGAAGTCCAAAATTTTGTTGTCTGGTACTGGATTAATGTCATTTTCTACTGGAAATCTAACAATGGATTTTTGTTGATTTTCATACCAGTGCTTACCACAACATCCTAACCAAGCTACATCAGTCTATGTCAATGATTATCATTAACTATTGGTGGGAGATAACTATGTCAGAAAGATTGTTTGCCGCAACTGGGGATTGAACCCGGGTCTGATGGCATGCACTACCAACTGCACTATGGCCATGGCCAGCCCGCCAGCCAAAGGATTTAAATATTTTTCTCATCAATTTTCAAGAAACGGAAGTTTGATAGACTTAACATTTCATGATTAGATAAGAGAACTGTGTCATTGGTGTAGGCTATCATAAAACTTCTAAAGATTAGGATCATGAATAATACACATCAAAATGTTCATGCATATTATACATGTTTTATTTCACTTGTGACCATTTTCTAGCAAAATAGATCTACACATACATTGAGGCAAAAGAAGAAAGTGTTGATGATCACTTTTTTCTCCTTTTGCTAGAATAAATTATTTTCTGTGCGTCATTGTAGAAAATTCCAATCTTTATCAACAAAAAAAATTTGATTCACATTTAAATTTTAATTAAATTAATTTTCACTTTCAAATTGGATCACCCTAATAATTTGTTGATTGGCGGATGGTTTTAAGGCACGTAAGAATAAAATTTAGTAGGACCATTCCGTTAGCTCATAAGAAACTTTGATAAGTAAAGACAAATTTGATTACTGTGGGCTGGTTAAGACTGAACAATTTGTTTAATCAATGATAACATTTCTGTTTATCCCTTTCCCATTCCCAAACAAGATTGGTTTTCACGTCCCTACGTAAAGGATTGAGAATACATTGTGGCAAAAGAAGAAACTGCTGATAACCAGCAGTTTCTCCTTTTGTCTCAATATTTTCTGTGCCATATTTTGCACAAATTCTCTCTTCATTAACATCTATTTTGTCCTTTTTTACAGTTTTTGAAGTGGATCATCCTAAAATTTTGTCGTTTGGGAGAGGGTTAATCAATGATAACATTTTTGTTTGTCCTACACAAGTAAAAACTTCCTGTAAATGTAATCTTGCCTTCATCTCATTTGAAACTCTTTTTAACCCTTTCCCAAACGGAGAAAATTAATCTGATCTAATTCCGAAGCTGCATAAAACAACAATAGGGGTGCAAATAAAGAATGATTAATTTTTGTACATTCTAAGACAGAAAATATTGAGGCAAAAGGAGAAAATGCTGATAATCACCCCAGTGAAAATGCAATTGAAATTTCACTGAAATTTCACCAAATTTCAGTGAAATTTCAGTGAAATGCTTAAATATCGCTGAATCTCAGCAAAATGACTAAATTTCAGTGAATTTTCAGTGAAATTTTGACGGAAAATTCTGATATTTCAGTGAATTTTTTTCTTGTTCGAGACTTGAATTTCAGTGAAATTTCAATGAAATAACAGTGAAATTTCAGTGAAATTTCAGTGATATTTCAACGAAATTTCAGTACAATCCTTTTTACAATCGCAACATCTCGGGCACATAGTTGGAAGTAGATTTGGAGTGCTTTGGTGATTTCAACCATGTGGCAGAGAATTTGAATTGTTCAAAGTATTTTCAGGCATTATTGATGTTTAAGCAAAAACCAGTGTAAGTATAAACAAAGAATTACATCTTTAGTTTATCTTTGAAGTGTTCTTTTGTGTAATTCATTTAATTTCATCCTGATTGCATATACTATTACAGTTGTCATTGGTTTTCGTGGTTTAGATATAAGTGACTTTAATGGCATTATTCAAACTGCCTTTTGTAAAGATTTTGGTAAATGACTTTAAGTCATATTTGTCTTCACAGCTGAATTCTAAGGATATGTTACACATAACTTTATAGGGCTAAAGAAATTATCATGTGTAAACATAGATTTTAGTATCATAACAAACCTTTGGGCGCACCTCTGGAATAATGGGCACAATAAATGTTGTGCTTTGTTTTAGACTAATTTATGATGGTGGACTGCTGTCCCACACACCTGCTGCTTGTTTTTCTTGACACCTTGTCAATTCTTTTTACAAGAAATTTGATTTCTATCTCTAACCCAAACCATATAAGATAGGGTAGGACAGAAATTGAGCCTGGTAAACCAAAGACTTATAATACAAATTTTGAATAGTAACTTGCTAGACTGACAACTAGTTCTCGATCTTAGACTGTAATATTTATAAAGATATAGGTCATTGTTATTTTACATTAAATGTTAAATGTGCAAAAAGGTCAATATTGACACTTTTCAACATAATTATTTTCACTGAAATTTTGATGAAATTCACTGTTAATTCATTGAAATTTTTGTGAAAATTCACTGAGATTTTGGTGAAAATTCACTGAGATTTTGGTGAAATTCACTGATATTTTGCCCCTTTCTTTCACTGTTATTTCACTGAAATTTCACTATATTTCACTGTTATTTCACTATTTTTCACAGATATTTCACTGAAATTTCAATCCATAATTTCAATTTCAACAGAACCTTGGTGAAATTTCGGTGAAATTTCACCGAAATTTTGATGAAATTCACTGAAAATTCTTTGAAATTTTGGTGAAATTTCACTGAGATTTTGGTGAAATTTCACTGTTATTTTGCCCCTTTCTTTCACTGATATTTCACTGAAATCTCACTGAAATCTCACTGAAATATCAGTGAAATTTCAATCCATATTTTTTCTGGGGCAGCATTTTCTTCTTTTGCTTCAATGTTTTCCCAAGCCAGATCTTTTAGGGCTGTCAAAACAAGGTCTTATTTGAGAAAGGGTATTAGATCTACAAAAAGATTTTTTCACCAGTGACCACTTTCCGACCGACAAAAATTCAGGGTTGTCCAATTTAAAAAGTGCAGCAGGCGATAAAATTGTGTTAGATCATAAAGAATGGAATTGTGTATAATTATTAAAGCACAGGAATTAAAATATTGAAGCAAAAGGAGAAATGCACTATTAATGCAGGTCTCCTTTTGCCTCCATATTTTCTGAAGCCTTGACTCATATAGGAGACAACAAAATAAGGTCTTGTTCAGGAAAGGTTTTACTCATTCCCAAACAGCGATGCTTTTTGACATCTAATAGAAAAACGTTTGTGAAAACATTGAGGCAAAAGATCAGTTTTAGCAGCAACATGAACTTGCAATTAATTTCTTAGCTTGAGAAAGTCTACCTACCACCAGCACTTACATCAGTATTTTTTGTCAATGTACTTATAGCTTTAACCCTTTCCCAAAGGACAAAACTTTACGGCTGTCCATTGTCCAATTTGAAAGTTGCTGAAGACAACATAAGTTGAAAAAGAAGGAATTTGTGTATCATTTAGCTAAGAAAATATTGTCTCAACATTTTCTCAAGTTTTACCAATTAGGGACTTCAAAATCAGGTCTTGTTTGGGAAAGGGTTGAATAACTTTTTTCTGTCTTATAATCTATCAAATCAAATTGGGTGCATTTGGGTCAGAATACATGTAATTGATTAATCAATTAACTTTATCAATTAATGAATCAAATTCAATTAAATCACATAGATCACATAGAATTGCTGATTATCAGCAGTTTCTTCTTTTCTCTCAGTAATATCCTTAACTTTCTCTGTCTGCCGCATATCTTGATTGGGAAAAGGTTAATATTTACTCTACCTGACTAGGTGTAAGAATTTGATTTTATTTTTAGCGATTGTATTAAATAACAAATCCATGACTAGTGAGTTACGCCCACCCTTTATTTTGGGCTTAGCCCCCCAACAAAACCTTTTTATGTCCTGACCCTTTCACCCTATCTCATGCAAACCATAGTTGTGACCAAACTTATATTGGGAGCAAGTTAAAGGTAAACACAGAGAGAAAAAAAGAAATAACTGATAAGCAGAGTTCTCTCCTTTTCTCTCAAAGTTTTCTATCCTGTCAGAAATAGATTTCCACACTTAAGCTTTTACTTTTCATTTCGTCAACTGAAACTCATTCAAAATTGGACTGATTAGATATAGATAGATAGTTTACCAACTGTTAAACTATTCTAATTGTAATTTGTAAGTGAAAAAACATTGAAGGAACAGCATGAATTGAATTTTAAAGGTTTTTTTTCACAAATTTTGACTACAGGTGAATAGAATCTATAGGCCTACTCTTGCACTAACCTGAAAACCTGTACACTTCATTTGGTTAAAAACATATACACAAAGATACAGATACAGTAAAGTAAAGAGAAAGATTGTAAGAAAATGGGTTGTTAAAAAAATACATCTTTTCCCACATTGTTTCTTTTGTATCTTTGACAGATCTAGTCTACAAGTTTGACCATTTTAGCCACAATCGTCGTCTGATAACATAAAAACGAAAATCAATGTCGCTTGGTAAGGGGTTAGTCAAATGTTCCAGAAAAATGATATAACAGCCAAAATGACAGGTTTTCGTTCCGCCCCACTGATTCCTTTGAAATTTGTGTTCAAGGTTGGACAGGAGAGGCGGTGTTGATTTTTGCCGATAATTACTCAATTTACAAAATTTAAAGTTCAATATCTTTATAAAATCGAAGAAAAATGAATAAATGATATACCTGTCCAGTTTTTCAGTTAAAACATTGTGAAATTTCAGTCATTTAAATCCAAATTCAATCCAGGTGAGTTAGCAATACACAGAAAGGCACACCCAGCCTGATACTGTCAAGCGTCTATGATCCTATAAAGCGCTTGAAGATTTCCCTGTGACGTCATTCAATCAATTATCGTGTTTACCTTTATAAGGACATATCAAGTTTCTCGACATCGATCGTCTAGAAATATAACAAACGTGCAAATGTTGTTTAAATATGCAATTAAACTTGCAAAAGGTCAGAAATCTTGCACAGGAATCGCCGATTAGAGAAGGGGGTTGCCCCAAATGACGTCACAAGGTAATCAAATGTGACAGGTGGAAATACCGGTATGGGACAGCGTAACTCTGTCAATACTATCTGTAGTAAGGTCACAAGAGTTGCGTCCCTTCTAATTGATGTTTGGTACCACCAACGAGTTTGAATACCATAAAATATGGCCATAATAAAAATCGTAAATTTGTAATGCTAGACTTGTCTCTCGTTCTTTGGCATATGCATTAAACCTTTCCCAAACGGACAGTTTTGAAAAGCCTCAAATCGAAAGTAGTTGCAGGCGAAAATGAATTTGGGTTCAAAATTAGAAAAAAGTTAGCGTTTTGAATAGGCCTAGAGGCCTATATAGCCTACAAATATTTAGGAAATAAAATTGATTTACAGTCCTATAATAGATTATGTTACATAGGCTACCTATGGGGTACCCCATATCTAGAACGCAGACTGTTTCATCAGATAGACAACTCCAAGCTGTGATGCATAAAAATGTTTTGCATAGTCTCGATGTAAATGCAAACTGCGTGTGACCTCGTATGTCGATTTGTGCGATTTTCAAATTAAACATTTTGTGCCTAGTTTAGACAATTCTTGCAGCTTTTGAGAATTGCTATTTATCAGTAGGCCTACGTATTAATGACACATAATTTGTCATCAACATGTCCAAATTTCAAGTAAAACCTTTTAGTTTGGGAAAAGTTATAACACTTTTTCCCTTCTCCTTTAAAATATTCCCAAAACGAGATACGGGGTTTCGCGGTTACAACGACGATATGCTATTCATTTTTTGACAGCTTTTATTTGCAGCCTGGTAGCAGTGACGAACCCAGATCACGTACGGGGGAGTTCTTGTAAACGAACAACCCTCTCTGTAGCATGATTCTTTTCCACAAATAAAAGCAGTCAAAATTGTGTAATACTAGAAAAAGGACCCCGAGTGGCGGACCCAGAAGGGGTTCGGGATAATCAAATGAACCCCCCTCTGTAGCCAAATTATTTCATTTACATGCAGAAATTCAGTCAAATTTATGTACTACTAGGAAAACGAAACCCCTTTTGTAGATTTGAAGCACCCCCCTTCCTTCGTTATTTGCTCGAACCGCCATCATATAAATCCCTGATCCACCACAGAGCGTATTTCTGTTATTTTCACCAAACATGTTGTTTTTTAAGTTGATCGATATTAGCCTATTTTGAATTGTTGAACATCGGTCTCCAACCTTCAAAGTTCTAAACGTGGCAGATCTGCTGATTTACTTGGCCTTTCTGAGAATTAAAACACGGTTGCACGATATAAATTTATAAAGTTTTATTTTCTCTTCGACTTGCTCACAAACGCAACTACCCATGCGCGGATCCAGGGGTAAGAACGCCCCCTCGAATTGGTCAAAAGTCACTTTTAAGGAATTCTCATGTGCCAATGCAGTTGCCCCCTCCCCCTCCCTGGAAAACACGGGCTGATCTGGTAAAACGGTCTGGATCCGCACTTGCTACCACAAACTAAATAAACTATTAGCCTACCAGAATTTAGTTCAATTAGCATATTTCGTCGGTTGGAGATCAAAACCTCGTAAATCAAGCGTTTTCAAGCTGTAGTTACAAGGTTTTGATTTTCCCACAAACAACATCTTTGTCGATTTCTGAGAAGCCTTTTTTGGTCAGTCCAATTATTCAGTTAAAGCATATTGTTTTTATCTTTGCGTCTCTATGGTCTCAAAGGATGAAGTATGAAATTGTTATCCTTTTTTATGCGTCCATTTAAAATATATACACTCAAATGTTTGTACGAACTATCTAAAATTCTTTTCACCATAATATACGGATTGGACAAGTTTCAATTTTTCTTAGTCAACTTTGTAGTCTATTCTATTGGTCTAGCCTAAATTCTCTATGAACTTGCCCTTTCGCATATTGAAATTTAAGTGAAGAGTAGGCTACTCTTTTTTCGTGTAATTTGTCTAACAAAGTTTTTTTTGTAAAAAAAAGTCGTGCGGTTTTTTAGAAGGATGTCAACGGCCATATTTTACTTTATTTAACAGTTTGGACACACGCAGATTGGAGTTAGCCCATTTTTTCTGACAAGAAAAGGTTTAATGTTAATGTAGCAAGCGATAGAAGACGCGTTGACAGAAGAACGTGCATGAAATAGATAGTGACGTTGCTATAATGTCAGCGAACATCTGTTTTTGCCGTTTTTACCCTTACATTCTTGTCCGAAACATATCTTCTAAACCATATGTGCTAGCAACTTCAAACTTGCTACACTTATAGATCTCATTGAGGACAAGTGTCATGCACAAGAATCATTACTCCTCTCCGCCCACTTTTGGAGTTATTGCCCTTGGCCATGAAAACTAGAAGCTATTTTTAATTCTGATTTTCAAAAAGCCTATAGATTCATCGTGACGTCGCTACCACAATGACACAAACCACTCGTTCTCAGAATAGGACGTCGATTTCTGAAAAAGGCTGTCTTCGCTATTAAAAAATATATAAAAAATAGAAAATCATCAATAGTTCAAAAATAAGTTTGCATACCTCGAAAATAATTTATTGTACAAATAAAAAATGGGTAAAACTCATCATAGTCTACAACTTTATGGATTTGGGTGATCCATGTTTATACCAAGGGGTCGATTTTTCGCCTGTCCCCGAGCTGTTCGTTGTTGATTTGAAGCTTTTATGGGCAAGTTGGCAAAATTCAATACAAAAGAGATATTTTCGAAACTGATAAATGGATATGTGCCAACGTAAAAATAAGCAATATTTCACTAATTGAGGTAAAAAGAAAAAAATATCCGCAATAATATTTTGTCCCCGAATTTAGGTAATCTACGTTAAGCATCACTTAAAAAAATAATAAATAATTCAAGAACACCTTTAATTCAATGATTATCAATGAGATTAACATCTTAAACAAGCATTTGAATAATCAGACTGCAATATAGACACACATGTGTTCCATGTTTTGTTTAAAAACACAATAATGCAACCAAGGTAAGACCGTTGTTTTAAGCTTGTAATTTACGTTTGTGACATTTTCCCCATACTAGAAGAAATAGAAAAATAACCAATATAGTAGGAAGTAGGATTGAACTTGAGAAGGAAATAGCGCTAATAAATTACTCTTTCATATCTTTTCCGAATTGTCAATCGAGAAAAGTTTCCTATGCAGTAATTTACGTTATGTAAGCTACGTTAGTGAAAAACACGAGATTCGCTGTTTTGAGCCCGATAGAGAGATTTATTGGTTGTTAAACTATAGGAAATACATACAGAGTCTGAAAAAATCATGTTCCTTGTTTCATTGTCCAACATGTCAGTCTCGTGGAATGTCATTAGAAGTCTGTGACGGGTGGCAGAATTCGAGGTAAGTTACATCTTTTTAAAGAATTTCCACAATTTCTTTACGGTTTTATAAATTTTCATACTATGAAGGATATATTGATACAAAAACTGTATAAGATGTTTTCCAAATTGTGACAACAGACCTGATTAAAGCACACTTATTAACACAAACTTTGAATTCGTGTTTAGAATTCATGACTTACCCTCTAATATTTATACTCCATTAATACAGAAACCTAAATGTAATCCTTAAAGAAATGTGGATTTATTTAAATTTAAAAGCACAGCAATTGTCTGACATGTTTTAATTGTAATTTCACTCAAAATTTTGAATTGATCTGTTGTGCAAAAAGGCGATAACGTAGCTTTCAAAAATGGATACATATCTGCTGTAAAGCTCTACCAGTATATCTTTAAGATATCATAGCATGTAAACCGATGTAATTATGAGCTTTAGATGTCGAATTTTCAAATCTACTCGCTTAGATATATTTTTTCCGCGTTGAATCAAAGTAATTTTACCAGATATCTTAACGTAGATTACCAAAGTAAATAACGTAGATTACAAATCAAATTTTACGTTTTAAAAGTGGCACATTGCACAGGTAACATTAACTCTTACTGATTTTTCACTGTTTTGATGCCCTTGAAGGATACGGTTTGAGAAAATACTAAAACAAAAGACAAAAAATGCTGATATTCAGTTTTTTTTCTCTCTTTCAATAATTATTTTCTAAGCTATATTTCACATTAATTCATTCAATGTCAACACCCATTTTGTCATCAACAGAATTGTTTGAATTACAAGGCTGAGTGTTTGCTGTTTGAGAAATTGTCTCTGTTGACCAGCTGTTGGTTAAGCTTGATTGCATTGTACGCAGAATCATTCAACCATGTGCCATGGGTCGAGGCTGTCGCAGATACACTATTCTTGCAGAGTGCATTGGAAAATAAATTTAGACACTTAAATGTTCTGCCTCGTTGTGTACATTGATATGGATGCGTTCGTTTCTTTCTTTCATTTTTTTGATATTTTGAAAACAATACTCATTACAAAAATAAAGATCTGCACAAATTTGACTTTTGCATCACAGAGCCTTTACAATTATTACATTCATGAAAAAATGCTAAATAATGTAACATACGCATTCTGAATATGGATAATAAAAGCAAATTTTAGACTGGTCTAAATTTAAACCCAAATTTGAAGGTGAAACAAATGTTACTCAAAACAGACAGTGTGTTATTTATAACATAGAAACTTTTCAGGAAAAGGAGAAAATGCTTACTATTGACATTTTCTTTTCCGTAACTATTTCTTGCTTTCCATTCTAGAGGGTAATCAGAACCACGACTTCGGAGGAAAGGGGTATTAGGCTATTCTTTGTGTATGATACCCTTTCTTTTCGCTTGTGCACATCTAAGATTGTTTTGAAAATTTACAAGGAACTTTTAGAAAAATCATTACACCTATTCGATAAAAGGTTTTGATATTCAGAAATGAATCATGAAAGTAAAAACCATAGCGTGGAAAATTTCAGTCTATAATTTCAAAGTTGTTACTGTCTACGGTAAATATAGTTTCCCTCGGAGAATTTTACATTCATAAATGTCCGAAAACTTCTTCACAGATATTTTAGCATATTTATAGTCTTTTCCTTGGCACCCTACGGTTTGTTAAGCTCAAATTAGTCATTTACAATTTGGTGTAATCTACTCTATGTCGTGATCTAATCTACGTTATGACGAGGACAGGCAATTTTGAAAGTAAAATTTCGCAAACAAGCACAAAGAATAGATACTTTTTATATCTGTTTAAATAGTAAATTACATTTATTACAGGATTACAGTTGTAGGTTGACAACTTGATAATTTTTTATCTACTTTTATTTGTAGTTTTGAAAGAATGAGTATTTTCACCGTGGACAGATCTATCAAAATGATTATTTAAAAACTGAGAATGGAAATTCAGAATAAAAAAATAACAAACTTTTTCAGTTAGAATATCAAGAAATATGATAAAATCATTTCTTACAGTGAAATGTAAAATAATCCGTAAAATATTGTCAATTATTTACTCATAACGCAGATTACACTTAATTTATACCAGAGTTAAGAAACGTATTGCAAAAAATAAAAATTGCTGTATTTGAGTTCTGATATTTCGTATTATTGTTCATAAATGTTTGTTCTACGGAATTAAAAAGAAAAACAACGGTTTTGAAGAAGTTCATTTTTGCTCAATTTGCAAATTGGAATCGACGTCCTATTGTGAGAACGAGTGAAACATCACTCTCTCGCTCTCTCTCGCTCGTTTTTTGACGTCACTAGCGTACCGGCATGTTCGCGCAGGGTATATTTTTCATAAAGACTGTGAAGACCCAAAACACTCGCTTCCACTACAGTTGTTGCCACATCGTATGGCTCAATGTTTATATTTTGTTCAAATGTAATTGAACGTTAAACAAAACATAAACACGTGCCATACGATGTGGCGACAACTGTAGGTTATTGTCCAGCAAGATTAACCCGGGACATCTGCATATGTAATGACCCCAACTCGGTAATGTTTTGTTAAGACGCTCAACTAACGGACTTTGCACACGAAAATTAAGTTGTCCCTGGTTAATTTGGGTGGACAATACTAGTTTCTTCTTTTTGTTTACCGCCGGATGTAATATTGTATTCAATTGTCAAAGGGAAATAACTACATGACTTTTTGTATATCAGAGTTGTTTCTCCTTGACCTTGGTCTTGGGGCTCCCTCTCGCTCCCTGTATGATTGTCTATCGCATTCTGCCAAAACCATTTTCCAACGTGTTTGCATGCTATTTGCACTTTTAAAAGCGACAAATATTTCAAGACTGTAATTTCAATGGAGCTGCCGAACCATTCGAATTGTTTATTTGAAGAGTAGAAACTAGGGGCCTATCTAATTTAGAAATAGCATAGAAAATTCCGAAAGGCATTTTTTTCTTATTCTCTGTCAATGTTTTCCATGATCGTTCCACCAGGCGCATCAAAAAGCGTCAATGTATGGGAATTCATGATTAGATTAGCCATGGGATTTTACAAAATGTCTAAAAATAGTAACGAGATAATCAATCGTTATACCCTATGTCTCTTCAAAAAAGGAGGAAGTTTAAACACGATCATTTACTAAAAACTTTAAAATATGGATAAAAATCGACGTCTCCGTACAAGTAAAATCGAAACGGGACAAACATTTTTGATTTGTTGTACCATTTCTCTTCTTTTTGTTGTGTTTGTTGCCGAGATCGCCCTCCGGTCCTCCGTGCCTGACCGACCTGAGGATGTTTTCTGTATCGAACCCGGGATCTGTGGTGAGATGTCAGATATGCTGTCGGACTATCTTCTGGAGGTGAGCAAGAGTATTTCGTCGCTTTTCTACGAAAAACCTCGTAACTGCAGGTTGTACTAAGCTGCAGTTACGAGGTTTTTGTTGAAAAGCTACGATAAATAGTCTTTTTTCTTCGAAAACCTCGTAACTGCAGATTGTTTTAAGCTACAGTTACGATGTTTTCGATGGAAAGTAGCAGTTTCTTGTTTATCCGTGTCCCAAACAATAGAGGTTTCGACTTGTCCAAAGTGATAGTTGTTGAATAAGACAATAGGCCTATCATTTGATTAAATTGTGGTTAAGAGGCCTAGCAATCTCCTTCGCAGTTATCTCCCCTGAATTTGGATTGATGATAATGTAAGCCATTGTCGCTGTGTGGAGTTTGGGGGCCTAGATATCGAACGAATAAGATGTAGCCTACTTTCGGTTTTAATTCTAGTACAAAACTCTGGTTGCGCTGAATGCAAATGTTCTCTCGTTTTCAAATCTTAGAAAGAAAGTGATTGCGTTCAGATATAATGCATAGGCCTACTTTCGTTTTTAAAACTATACGTCAAATAGCAAAACACGAATTTGAAAACCGGTCTAGACGAAAATATATAGGCCCTAACGCTTTTCAAGAAAACATCGTAACTGCAGCTTTCAAAAAGCTGTAGTTGCGAGGCTTTTATTTTTAAATGCGACGATATGTAGATAACAATGGGAATTTGTACAACAAAACAAAGAAATTTATTGAGACAAAAGGAGAAAACACGGATAAACAAACTTTTCTTTTATTGTCTAAATGTTTTACATCAGCATCCTTTATTTGAGGCGTCAGAAGCAGGTCTTGTTTGGGAAATGGTTAAATTATTTTTCAGAAAATAAATGACCGCTATGACCGGCTGCAGATAGACGAAGAAAACAGACAAAGAGAAAGAGCTAAATCAAGTACGCTTAAAATTACTCTCTTTTTAATTTTTATCGGTGGTAAGTGAATGAAAGACAAACAGATTCGGGAAGAACATTTTCATAGTAGCATTGTTAGGCCTATAGACCCTTTTACGATATCTTATTATACCATACCATTTTCTACCCGGAAGCCCTTTCGGGCATGCGTGAGCTCAGTCTGGCAACCGACCATGAATTAGCCTAAACACGAAGTAGTATCAAGGTTGTTATATGTCTCGATAAATGACCTGACAGAGCATCTATAGCTATTAACCATTTAATGCTCGTGCGTGCGCTAAAAGGCTTTTGAATACAAAATTGCACAAGGTAAATCAAAGCCTGGAATGGTTTAATATACAAATACAGAATATAAAATGGATGTTACTAAAAACAGTAAATCTATAACTTACAGCATCTATAGAAATTCTGGACGGGAAAAAATGACAATTACAGTAATTGTCCTATTTTAGTCATTGACCTATTTTCCTCGAAGGATCTAATCTTCATAACAAGGACGTGTTTGGAAACGGTTTTATTAAAATTCTGACAGATTGAGAATGTGAACACGAATTTTCCATTCTTCGTCGGATTCAAAACGCTTCGTGCAGCTTCGAGCGTCATCCGTGGTAACGGAAATTGACGACGGTGTCGGAAATTGAAAATCCCAATACCCTCATCATTTTCCGGGAGTCATCCATGGCAACAAAAATTGACGAGGGATACCCTCGTCAATTTATATTGCCACGGATAACGTCCGAAGATTCACGAAGTGTTTGGTACAGATCAAATGATAATGGAATGCATTTAAACCTTATCTTCTTTCAGAAAATGCAATAGCCCTGAAGTCCTATTTGGATACCCACTTTTGGCAGATGACCCCGGCAGCACGGGTTATAGGCGATATGGATAGACATGGTCTTGAAATATGTGGGAATAATAGTAAGTTAACCACTTTTCACATAGGCACACACCTAATCCGAGTTTTCTCTGATGAAATTTGCTCTTTGATATGTTCATCTCGCTCATGTGCATTGTAAACAGCGACATCCAAATATCAAAGAGCGAATTTTCACCAGAGAAAACTCGGATTGGCACACAACCCTCATTAGATACCAAACACTTTGTGCATCTTGAGGCGTCATCCGTGACAACGGAAATTAATGAGAGATACCGTCGTCAATTTCCGGGCGTCATCCGTCGCAACGGCAATCGACGAGGGATACCCTCGTCGATTTCCGTTGCTACGCATGACACCCGAAGATGAACGAAGTGTTTTGTAGTTGATGATGGATGGAATAACTTCTTTTGTGTTCAAGAAAGTATTGCACGTAATAGATTCCTTTCTTCAGATAAATAGCCTACATGTCATCAGAATTTAATGATAAAGATCACTTCTCCTTTTCAGCATTATGCTCAATTTTAGACTGGTTTTCGCCTCTGTTATCGTCTCTTATGCTGCTTCTTGTATTAATAAACACGAAGTTTTATTAAGGTTAATAACCCATTTAAACCTCGTATAGCTCACGATAAATGACCTGGGAGAGCATCCCATTCGATTAGCATGGGCTGCTCTGCCAGGTCATTTATCGTGAGGTACACATGCTCTAAAATGCCCCAGAATAGAAATATCACGGTATAAAGCATAAATATGAAAAAGGTCTGCTGTTGGATCTACCTCATAGTTTCTTTACTACAAATACACGGTGGAGATTGTACATGATGGGATGGATAAAGAATACGGACAAATTTACCTCGCTTAAGGTAAGAAATTGTGCAATATTTTTTTTTATTTCTGTGTCAATTCTGAAACGGTTTGTTGCATTATTGAGCTCTTTCCTCAGATATATGACTTGTTTGTAGAATCTTTGTACTTTGTCCAAAAGTTGATCCCAACCGACCAGAAAAACGACAAAAAAAATCAGGCCCCTTTTCTAGTCGGTTGGGATCGGTTTTTAAGACAAGTACAAGGAGTTTCAAGATAAGTAATACATCTGAGAAAAGGGCTCAGTAAGACGGAGTACATGCAACAAACCGCATGAAAATTGACAAAGAAATAAGAAGGTTATTGCACAAATTCTTACCCGAAGCGTGGTTAACTTGGCCGTAGTCATTACCATTTCGGTTTCTGGTCGATTTGGACAATATTTCGGAAAAAGTACCATGAGTTATCTAATATGTCATACATCCGATGAAAGAGCTCGGTAAGGCGGGGTACATGCAACAAACCTTTTGAAGATTGACGCACAAATAAGGAAGTTATTGCAAAATATCTTACCAGAATCGCGATTATTTTGTCCGTATTCGTTTTCCATCCCATGATGCACAATCTCCACCGTGAAATATCAATGGCTGGAAAACAAAGTAGATTCTTCACGTATCATATTTTTCGAATGCCCTGAGGTCACCGATTAAGGTAGTCCACCTCTATTGAGATTCACGCGACGTGCGACGTCGTTAACATCAGTTACAAATCGAATCTATTGGGGGGGGGGGGGGGGAAACATTCGATGTGCTGGAAACATTCCGGGCGAGTGCGGGACTACAGCGTCTTTCTGTGACATAATGCTAATACGAAATAGACGAGGTCGACATCACCATAATTAACAATGTATTGTATCTTTATATAAATAAATATTTATATTTTCAGTACTTTGTACAGTAGATATGCAGCCTATTCTTCACTGGACACATACCGGGCGAGTGCGAGACTACAGCGTCTTTCTGCGGCACGGTATAAAATACAGACACGGCCAATTGGTCGTTCCTGTGGGCGGGACTTATTACGTCTACGCCTACATCGAGATGCGCGAACCAATCTGGAACAAGACGACAAAGAACGTAGGCCGTCCTCCTATACGCCACGCCCTTTATAAGTTTAACATACTAGGCGTGGAAGAGATCGAGTTGATATCGAGAACGCATCTGCATCGTGACTCGATCGAGGAATCGGACGATAATGTGTATAACAGTTGGATTGAGTCGGTGGTGAAGTTACATCCGGGAGACGAAATTATGGTGAAAGTCTCAGACGTTACATATCTCAAATACCCCTCGTCTAACTACTTCGGTCTAAACATGGTTTGATCCATTTTCTTAAAAATGCTTTGTTTTGACGATCCGAATAGGAAAGGTCGTATGCATCAGCTTTCAATTTAGACCGCCATAAAGATCATTATCTTGAAGTTAGACACGGAGATGATCTCATGGTCATCATCATCATCATCATCATCCTCATAATCATCATCAGCAGCAGCAGCAGCAGCAGCAGCCGATTCAACATTAACACTAAAAAGAACGCCGTCGCGGAAATTAACAACAGCAAAAGTCTTATTCAAACGAGAAAACCAGTTTCAGACTTATTATCATTTCGATTTCAAACTCTTTTCAATTGCATCGTCTCAAGAAAACAATAAAAGTAATTGCAAAGTGTATCCACAACATTTATATTTCAGGATGTGATGAACAATAACATATATCCATTGTTCTTTTTAATTTAAGAGTCGCACATTTTCATTTTTTCCTTCGTCCATAATTATGTTGTTGAAAATTTGTTGAAAATAAAGTTTGTCCAAAAATATCTTCTGTTATTTCCTTGCTGTTTACCAAGATTTATATCACCAATTTACCCTTTCACAAAGGGCAAAGTTGTAGACATGTCCAAATCAAATGAAGATGCAGTCAGCAAAATAATAATAATATCATTTGCAAAAAAGAAGAATTTACGATCTGTATCATATAGATCTAATTTCTAAAGCTATCAGGGAAATGAAAAAGGGGAAATGCTGTTTTTCGTCATTTTTCTCCTTTAAGGACAGATCCTCCAGTTGTTACTGCGCAACTTACTGCGCATATCCTAAATAACGAAATAAAGCTGTTTCAGTATTTGGCCTTTTTCAGCAAATGCATTTCTTACATTTACTTAATGTTTGGTTGATAAATGTCAAGACCCTTTTTGGTTATTTCAATTTTCTCTGTTTGGTCAATTAAAGTGTAATAGTACTCGGATGGTACATTTCGCTTTCTGAAAAACGCTTGGTTTGATATATTTTTCTTTTTTTGTTTTTGTAGGTATGACCAAGCACTATGTCTATACCAAAAAAGAAAAATTCTTACCGCTGGAATATTTTTTATTATCAGAAACGTTGCGAAAAAAGAGCAATTTCAGCTCCTTTTGAAAGAATGTTTTTTCTAAAAATTTCAAAATCATCACTAAATTTTCCCAAATGGATACTCATTTAAGTAGAATAAAACATATTGAACACAATAAAGACTTATTTATGTAATCCTAATCATTTCGAACACCTTTTTTGTGGGTATTTAAGTGACACCTCATTTTTGCAATTTTAGACAAGAGTAGTCTCCCTTGAAATCCAATAACTTTTTAATTCGCTTGGTGACCTATAGTTTTTAAGTCATTTTTTTACTTTTCATATATCTAAATATCAGTACAGAAAAAATAAAGAAAATCTTACCGTGGGAAATAGATGGAGGATCTGTCCTTAAAATGATATGAGTAGCCTACATGTAGCAAGGCAAGATATGGCCATTTAAGGAAATTATCGAGGAAAAACTTCGACATCTACCTCTCACCCTGTTTCGTGGACGCCATCTTGGATTGACTGCACAAATCTACCGGACAACGTACAACATAGTGACAATGCACACTCCCGCCATGTATAAACACCATCACACGAATAAAAGCCATTCGAGAAAAGAGAAAGAATTAGAAACTTCCTAAACAAAAATGTGCTTGACGATTCCTTGTCCAAATCGTTTGGGAAAACGTATAATACTCAAGTGAAAAAAATCGATGTTCAGTAAGTGTTTACTTTCCCCTTAATATTATCTATGCTTTGGCAACATTTACTTCTTTTGACACCGATTATCGTCACATTTTATCCCCTGAGCAGTGCCATATTCCACCGATTGTGAGAGAGATAGAAAATGGAAATAGGCCTATATCACAATTTGCTCATAAAAATGTAACAGGGAGAGTAACTCATTATTTTCTTTGTTTCAAATTTTGACATTTGTCTCCCTTGTTATTTCCCGCTATCATGTTTGAATATTTAGAGTCAGATATAGGGCTAATAAATTCCAAAACGTTGTATTTATCATGACATTCTGTCCTTTTATAATTGTACACCTGAAAACGAAGAGTCGCTGGTGAAATTTCAATGCAATTTGACTTAAAATGGTTAAATTGACCCACTTACAAGTATGAATTTGTAAAGTCAACAGGACAGTGAAGTGATTTACACAATCGACGATACCAAAACGACAACAAAATAGAGTAGTCGTTTAACCCTTTCCCAAACGACTTCATTTTTGGGTAGCACAATTTGAAAGCTGCTACAAACAATAAAATATGTGTTGATAAAGATAAATTTGTTTAGAGTAGTGCCCAGAAAATATTGAGGCAAAAGGAGAAACTGCTGGTTATCAGCAGTTTCTTCTTTTGCCTCAATGTTTTCCAAAGCCTTTTCTATTAGGGATGTCAAAAACCAGGTCTTGTTTGGGAAAGGGTTAAAAGATCATACAGATGACAAAATGGATGTTGATTTAGATAATATTCTGTACAGTATAATAGGCTACAAAATATTATGGTAAAAGGAGAAAATGCTGATTTGCAGAATTTTCTTCTTTTGCATAAATATTTTCCTTTCCTCTCACGTGTCTTTGATATGAGTGATTTTCTGCATGTTTCACTATTGTTTTGCAAACTTCAATATCTTTAAAATGGGAATAGATCTAGATCTAGTGCTATTGGTTGAGACACGTGCTTGACATAGTTGTTCAAAATACCATATTGATATACAATAACAAATAATTTGTGCTAAAAATAGACTGGGTTTATGTTATGTTTTGATAAATCGTCGGTGTTGTTATGATATCTCGTAACTACGGCTTGATTTAAGCCGTAGTTACGAGATTTTATAATAACACATACGGAATACTATTGTTTGTCCGAAATTACGTCACGGTTAAATGGATAAAATCGTTCCCTATTGGTATGTAACACTATACTCAACTGTATTGTATAAGATTGTTATTGAAACGTTTTTTGCATACACTTGTATCAGTTTAGGTCCTCGATCATAAATCTGAATAGGATATATTGTTCGTGAATGATTGTATGATGTAATAGGGTAACCAGTGGTATTGGCGTTACTTTTGACAATATAATAATACAATCGATGGGTTCTTTGTATTTTTTTTCACCGTTACTAGCACAATATCCTTCCAGATCCCCAGCTGCTTGCTACACTTGGGTCAAGGATTCTCCACCCGTTGATGGTTGACAAATGTAGATATTCACACCGGACACAGATCGAAACCGGGGCCGACGATTAGTAGTCCGGCGCGCAACCGTTTTATCATTTATCATTTATTTGCAAAATTAACCACCGATACGTAAAATATCGACACTGTTTACGGCAATATGTTTTTAAAATTATCTTATTTTTGTAAGGAAAAGTTTCACTTTGAACCCCTTTCCTAAACAGTGACGAGTAAATGGATAGAGGTATGGATTTGAAAGAACTTATTTAAGGATACGGATAAAGAGCACACATTTTTCTCCCTTTTCGTTTACTATGTATATATGTTTTCTAAACCATAGCATGAATATTTTTTGCACGAGTAGGCATTTATTGTGACGTCTGCAACTCCTTTCACTCTTGACCAGCCTTAATTGACATTGTCGTTTGTAAAATGATTGAAAATACGCCCCCGGAATCTAAGATGCTTCCTGCGACGGACTTTGCACGATACTTTTAAAATTGAGCCGGGATCTGGAAAAAACGTACCTTACAGCATTTGAGAACAACATGGTTCCAGATTAGCCTGCGTATACACGCAGTCTGACCAGGAACCATGTTGTTCTCCAATGGCTTCCACATGGTCTGTAGCAACCATTTGAGAGTAACATGGATGCTGGCAAGACTGCATCAATGCCCAGTCTGACCTTGAAATCTGGCTATCTCAAATGCTATGAGGGACGTTTTTCCAGATCCTGGCTCATATGTTTGCTCTTGGATTGGACACCAGTATAGTATAATATCATGACGGAGAATAAGGTGACAATATTTCTGTCAATAATTTTGCTAATACGTTACCGATTTGAAAATTATTTGAAGCAGAGAAGATGGGGGAAGGCAATATTTTTTTAGGATTTACCGGACCTTTTTAAAATTTTAACATTCATTCCCGGTGGGAACACGATAAACGTGGTCTGTCACGCTTAAAGTGACTTCTGGGAAGTGCGAAAAATATCGGCTATTCTATGAATATAAAATGTTTCTTAAGGACAGATCCTCCATTTATTTCCTACGGTAAGATTTTTTTTATTTTTTCTGTACTGATATTTAAACATATGAGAAGTAAAACAACGACTTAAAAACTATAGGTCACCAAGCGAATTAAAGAGTTATTGGATTTCAAGGGAGACTACTCTTGTCTAAAATTGCAAAAATGGGGTGTCGCTAAAATACCCACAAAAAGGTGTTCGAAATGACTAGGGTTACATAAATAAGTCTTTATTGTGTTCAATATGTTTTATTCTGTCTAAATGAGTATCAATTTCGGAAAATTTGGTGATGATTTTGAAATTTTTAGTAAAGCAATCTTTCAAAAGTAGCTGAAATGGCTATTTTTTCGCAACGTTTCTGATAATAAAAAATATTCCAGCGGTAAGAATTTTTTCTTTTTTGGTATAGACATAGTGCTTGGTCATACCTACAGAAACAAAAAAAGAAAAATATATCAAACCAAGCGTTTTTCTTAGTTATAAGTAAAATTTGGTTTACTTTTTGCAGCTCTGTCCGAAATTGTTTCACTACATTTATCCATTTTCTTCCTTATTACCAGCTTTAGATAATAAAAAGTGACATCTTTTGTGTCCATCTGATGCGGACTAGCTCATAAAGACACCACTTTGCTTTTGTTGCTCAAATTCCTATCGCTAACGCCACATGTTGAACGCGTAACAGAAAGCGAAATGTACCATCCGAGTACTATTACACTTTAATTGACCAAACAGAGAAAATTGAAATAACCGAAAATGGTCTTGTCATTTATCAACCAAACATTAACTAAATGTAAAAAATACATTTGCCGAAAAGGCCAATTACTGAAACAGCTTTATTTCGTTATTTAGGATATGCGCGGTAAGTTGCGCAGTAACAACTGGAGGATCTGTCCTTAACGATCTGGAACCATAACGGATTTCGGTTATTATCGCCGATGATCGGGTATTTACGGCACTCGGTTATTTCCGTGAAACGCACTTCGGAAAGATTCTATTTTGTTCTCACCTCGGTTTACTTTCTCGTAAGTATTTATATATATCGGCCGTGTAAGCTATTTAAAGTGTATTTTTCTGCATAGATAGAGATAATTCTCGTATTTCTCGTTGTTAGTAGCATGAAAAATGCTTAAATATTATCGTTCTGAACACTCTGGCGATTAAACGTATATTAAACGTACATTCATTCCATTAGAATCGGAAATACATGAAAAATGCTTTTTCATGATGTATTCTATAAATAGCAACAAAAAAGAAAGTGAAAGTACAGCGAAATAGGGAACGATTTTATCCAGTTAATCGTCACGTTATTTCGGACATACAATAGTAATTCGTTGGAGCTGTTATAAAATCTCGTAGCTACGGCTTAAATCAGGCCGTAGTTACGATATTTTATGACAACACTGACCGTTTATAAAAACATAATTTTAAACCCAGTCTATTGTTAGCACAAAATCCATTGCTATTCACATGAATTTTCCGTGGTTTGTTCATTCTTTCATAGATATTTTGATATTTTCAGTAATTTTGGGGTTATCAAGGCTTTAAACGGTAAATTTAGGCATCGACAGTGGTGACGAACATATTTACCTCAACTATTTTTGATCGTAAAGTTACGGAAAAAAACTTAGGAAAATTTAATCTTAGCTGCGAACATGTTTTGTAAAACGCACTAACGCAAAAAATTTGAACTTCCGTTCAAATCTACGAAAATAATGTGTGTAATTTCGTTGATAAAACGTGGCCCAGATCACTGGTAGAAATAACAGAAAACACTCAGAGAAATGAAGAAATAACTGTTTCAATAGACCTACAATTGTTATGAATTTACTGATTTGGTTATAAAGAGCAAAGCACTGATACAACCTTCTCTTAACAAGACTTTTGACGTCCATTGTAGAAATAATTTGAGAAAACATTGAGAGAAAAGAAGAGGTTGTTGATTATCATCAATGTGTTATCATCAATGTGTCCCTTTTCCTCTGTGTTTTCTGTTCTTTTGGAAGTCCCGTCCTGGTACAGTTTTTTTTTTTGGGGGGGGGGGGGGGGGGGGTTATGTATGCACCAATGCACTTGATTGATTCAAGATCTATACGAATAAATGCTTAAGACGAGGATTTGATATAGTATCAATATTGCGTCTTCTGCCTTGGTTTTTTTTTTTGTTTTTTTTTGTGTTTTTTTTTATTATAATAGTCCAGTCACAATATAATGACACATGTTTACAAATCTTACAGTAATAAACTAAAGGTAATCCTTGTTAATTTTCAGTTCAACGTTGCATGTCTTGGTTCAAATCTTGAAGGTGTAAGGGACCTGCAAGATTCGAACCATCACATGCAAATTTACAGTATAGTTTTGACTTTGCTATTGCTTTTTTTACAAGGATAAATTTTGTAAACATGTGCCATAATATCGTTAATTAAAGGACTATAGGTATGTAAAGATCCGGCCATAAAACATGTAAGATCATTTAAGATTAGCTGAATTTGATTGACAAAGGCGTTCTTATACAGTAGTACATGACACCAATTTCAACCCTCTTCCACCCCACGAATCTTATATCATGGCGGGGAATCACCTGACATAATATTTTCGATATTTTCCAACAATTCTGTCAAAAGATGACCGATTTGAAAAGAAGGATTTAAGCAGAGAAAGCGGGAACACACCATGACTTTGCTGAATACCAAGGATAATCTTTGAAAAATCAGCTGATATGAAAGTTATTGACGACCAACCAAAACTTAATCTGGTCGTCAATAACGTTTTTATCACTTGATTTGTAAAAGAGTTACCACCCATCTGATATCGGGCGTTTTACACTTTTTTCTGTTTCAAACCGATTTCAAATTGGTCAAGTATTTACAAAATTATTGACGATTTTCTGAAATTTGGTGTCACATGATTCCCCACCGATGTATATAATGCCCTTGTTTTGTTAACAATAGTTTATGTAGTAACTACAGGGAAATCTGGCAATGAATATTTGATAAAAATAAGTTCTTTATATAAGTTACTATAAAATATAATGTGTTGTTACATTTGACCTTACAATATTTGATGGAATTGAATGACCTATTTTGGATAATTTTGTCCTTGTTTTATGCGCCCCTACTAAGTTTGAATTCATAAAAAACCAAAATTTAACGGTAACTTTTTCCCATTCTTGTTATATTTGCACAAGTATAAATTAGAGATAATTTTGATGTAGGTCTCATACCCTGCCAGTCAATATTACAAAAATTACAGATCAAAGAAAATGTTCATTTTTCTTAAACATGGAAAAAATTCAGTCACAAAATCATAAACCTTATGTATAATCAAGTGATTTTTCTCAATTTTGTTTTTCATAGTTTTGTATTTAGCTTATTTATGTTACATATATATCTGTTGTAGCATACAAGCTGAAAAATGTCAGATATTATCATTTTCTGGAAAAAAATATGAGATTTACGGAGTTTGTGATTCCCATTTTCCATCCTTTTTTGTAAAAGGGGGTCAATAACTAAAAAAATTATAAAATTCCAACATATCGGTAGAAAATTGTTTTAAGTTTCATTTTACCTCCGTCTTATATCATAGAATTAATATATAACAATACTTTTTGTATTTTCAAAAGTGTCTATTATGGTTCCAGATCGTTAATTTATTTTTATTTTTCAAAAATCGACATCCAGTTGAACTCTGCTAAGTGTAATCCGGAAATTTAAAGACTCAGATAAGGTCCTTTTTAGCATGACGGGTCACACATTACTTACTTTAAAGGATCAAAAACCTTGTGCGAAACGGAGAAGCTGCTTAGCATGATCAACATTTTCTCTCTTTTTTACCCTCGAAGGTATTCCAACCTTATATCCTATATATAATTTTGTCGAACCGGTGTTTGTTTGCATGTGAAATGAGTTACATGTATTGCATTTTCTCGGGAAAGGTTATGCTAGATAATGCTTGGGAAACCTCTAACACAAAATAATGATATGATAATGGAACAGTCTAATATTTGCCGTTTGTGAAAGGGTTAACCATTTGCCAAGCAAGAGATTGTTTTATCCCTTTCAGAAAAGGATTGTGAAAACATAGAGACAAAACTCATGATGTAAGAAAATCCTGATAAGCAGCCATAACACCTTTAGCCTAATAACTTTCACTCCTACTTTGTACAAATCCCATCATTATGAACACCGATTTTGTCGATAGCATCACCTTTCAAATCGGAGCATTTCTATTAATTGCCGTTTGTAAAGGGTTAACCCTTTCCCAAACAAGATCTGGTTTTGACTTCCCTAATAGAACAGGCTTCGGAAAACATTGAAACAAAAGAAGAAACTGCTGATGACCAGCAGTTTCTCCTTTTGTCTCAATATTTTCTGTGCCATATTTTACACAAATCCTATCTTTGATAACACCCATTTTGTCATATGTGGCAGTTTTTTGAAGTGGATCATCGTAAAATGTTGTCGTTTGTAAAGGGTTAAAAGGCTATTGGCCTGTCCAGGGAGGGTCAGGAAAACAATCTTGGTTTCCCATAAATCCGTGAACTTACTTTCGTTTTCGAGTGATTCTTCTGAGAAAGGCCGTTAGGGCTAGCCTCAGAACTTCCTAGAACAACATTTTTGATTTCCACGACCATTATATAGAATGTTTTGGGAAGCAAACGAAAAGAAAACCGATGCAAAATGAAATGATGAGAACGTATTAATTGATGTGCTCTTTTCTCACAATAGTTTCCATGCTACAATATGCACTTTAAAGCTGCAACAAAGCGCATGATCAAGTCGCTTTGGATAGAAATGCAAAACTTTTGTGGTCGTCACCTTTGTCTTGAATTACGAACAGAAGGCGATTCAGACAAAAAACGAACCGAATGTTCCACAGAAACTTCCGAATGTAAGGGAAATCCATGGTCAAAATTACCAACATTAGTACATGTAGACAACTATAAATATAAAATTTATTTTCATCATTTCAGCGCATGCTCATTCGCGAAAAAGTACTTCCTCGAAAGAGATTCATACTTTTAACCTGCTTTGAATGTAGGAATAATAATGTCGAAACTGTGTCAATTCATTTCATTTTTCTCCAGATAATGCGATGCATCTTGCAATAGGGCTTGTACAAGTTAGAGATTTGGAGTAAAAATAGAATTCTATTTTTATCACACCAAATTCCCCTGCGGAAGTCATAAACATGCGGACCATCCATCCCTTTCTGTAAGCAACAAAGAGTGAATTCTTGAGTTTTATTGTTGCATTTAATTGTGTTTTATAAAGGTTTGGACCTTGAAATCATAGTTACCTCAAAGGATTATTATTCTAAAGTCTGTTAATATGATTTTTCACTTTCGAGTGAATATAGACTATTTCAGAAAATCATTTCCAAACTGCATACAGAGCTGTAAGTAAAAAATTAAGTTTGATGAATGGGGAGTATTAACCCATTACCACACATTGACTCTTTTTGACTCCCCAACAGATAAAGGCTTTGGAAAACATTGTAGAAAATTAAAAATTGCTTGTGCCAAGCAATTTCGTAATTTTCTACTATGTTTTCTACCAAAAAGATTTTAAATTTCCTTAATTCGAAACTGTCTGCAACATCTTTAAATTCTGAACTGTTTAGAATTTTGCCGTTTGGTAATGGGTTAAAAAAATAAATAATTATCCCCATGAAAATAAGAAGGTAAAATAATCTGATTTGAAAGCTAGACTTGTTCAGTAGATTAAAATACTAATTAACATATTTCATGTGCTCATCGAACAACATGGCCATTTATAAATTCTTCAGTCTAACATTGGTTGATCATTTTATAACTCCTATAATGCATCATTTTGTTTTATACATTTATCCATTAGATTATTATACCTCACGAGAAATGACCTGGCAGAGCATCCCATGCTAATCGGATGGAATGCTCTGCCAGGTCAATTCTCGTCCGCTATAACATTTCACAGAATATCCCTTTTCCAAATATGACCTGATTTTGCCAGGTCTTGCTTTTGGCAACCTAAGTTTTGTCGTCTGCATGATAAGCTTTCAATTTCAACACCCTAGTCTAGTCATTTGGAAAACAGTTAAACGAGACTTTTAACATTTTGATGATACAGCAACAAAGATGCACCATCTTTATAGAAGCTGCCTTTATATTGAAGGCATTTAACACACTCAGAATGTGATCTTCTTTCAATTTATTCTAATTTGCTAACAATGTATCAAAGGAAATGTGTGTACTGAAAGCAAGCAATTGTCCGCATCTGTGGATAAATCTATTTTTACACCATGGGTTTTCCAATTGAGTGACGTAGTGAAAGGTGTAATTTGTACAATCCCTATTAATACCAACACTCAAACGTAGTTCCTTATTATGTGGGGCAACCAAAACACAAACATAAAATTACATGTTATAGAAAGAGTAAATTTTAGGGTAGTTTGAAATGAGCCAGGACCCGAAAAATGCCCCTTTGACATTTGATATGAAGATGGATGTAGATCAGACTGTGCATACATAAGTATAGTCTGATCAAAATCCATATTGATCTCTTTTGTCATTTTCTTCATTTACTAAAGCAACTGCGAGATGGTAGCTTAGACCATAATCAAACTTCACAAAGACAACGGCTAATCTAGGTCCATACAAGTCTCAAATTATACTATGATGAATTCATTTTCGAGACCCCGACTTAATTTTTTCTGACTAATCCATTCCCACACAATGACGCCTTTTGGCACCCAACAAGCGGAATGCTTTTGAAAACATTTTGGAAAACGGAGAAATTGCTTGTGACAAGCAATTTCTTCATTTCCCACAATGTTTTCCATCCACAAAGACATTTTTCTTTGGGTCCGTTGGCTTTAGTTTCATTCACTTGAAACTGTTGTCTGCAGCAATCTTTCAGTTTGGACCAGCCCTAAATTTTGTCGTCTGGTAATGGGCTAATACACGGTGGGGATTGTGCATGATGGGATGGATAACGAATTTGGAGTATACGGACAAATTTTGCCTCGCTTCAGGTAAGAAATTGTGCAATAATTTTCTTATTTCTGCTCCAATTTTCAAGCGGTTTGTTGCATGTACCCCGCATTAGTGAACTCTTTCCTCGGATATATGACTTGTTTGTAGAATCTTTGTACTTTGTCCAAAAATTGATCCCAACCGACCAGAAAAACGACAACAAATTCAGGCCCCTTTTCTAGTCGGTTGGGATCGGTTTTTGAGAAAAGTACATGGACGTTCCAGATAAATAATACATCTGAGAAAAGGGCTCAGTAAGACGGAGTACATGCAACAAACCGCATGAAAATTGACGCACAAATAAGAAAGTTATTGCACAAATTCTTACCTGAAGCGTGGTTAATTTGGCCGTAGTCGTTACCATTTCGCTTTCTGGTCGGTTGGGACAATATAGGGATTGTACAAATTACACCTTTCACCACGTCACTCAATTGGAAAACCCATGGTCTAAGTATGGAACGCCGGCACTGTCTTATGATGACTTCCACATGCATTCATATGGCTATTTGTCTTTATATGTAGTGGAAACTACTTTATATGTAGTGCAAACAACTTTATATGATGTGCAAACACCTTTATATGTTGTGCAAACACCTTTATATGTTGTGCAAACACCTTTATATGATGTGCATTTTTCTTTATATGTAGTGGAAACACCTTTATATGTAGTGGAAACGCCTTTATATGTAGTGGAAACATCTTTATATGATGTACATTTTTCGTTATATGTAGTAGAAACGTCTTTATATGTAGTGGAAACATCTTTATATTTAGTGGAAACATCATTATATGTAGTGGAAACATCTTTATATGTAGTGCAAATACCTTTATATGTAGTGTAAATACCATTGTATGTAGTGCAAACTACTTTATATGTAGTGTATTGTTCTTTATATGTAGTGCAAACTACTTTATATGTTGTCCAAACACCTTTATATGTTGTGCACACGTTCCATATCTAAGAATAGATTTATCCACAGATGCGGACAATTGCTTGCTTTCAGTAGGCCTACACACATTTCCTTTGATACATTGTTAGCAAATTAGAATAAATTGAAAGAAGATTACATTCTGAGTGTGTAAAATGCCTTCAATATACAGGCAGCTTCTATAAAGATGGTGCATCTTTGTTGCTGTATCATCAAAATGTTAAAAGTCTCGTTTAACTGTTTTCCAAATGACAAAACTAGGGTGTTGAAATTGAAAGGTTATCATGCAGACGACAAAACTTAGGTTGCCAAAAGCAAGACCTGGCAAAATCAGGTCATATTTGGAAAAGGGTTATTCTGTGAAATGTTAATAATCTAATAGATAAATGTATAAACAAAATGATGCATTATAGGAGTTATGAATAGATCAACCAATGTTAGACTGAAGAACTAAGTCTTACAGATGGCCATATTGTTCGATAAGCACATGAAATATGTTAAAATTAGTATTTTAAAGTGACATTTCAGAATTTTTCGTCATAAATTTTACTTTTATTTTTATCTGAAAGAGCATATTTCCTTATGAAAATTCTGAAAATTTCAAGCCAAAATATTACGCCGTTTAGGGGAAATTTATATTTTTGTGTTAAAATTGAACAAATTGTTGTGGACAACAGTTCGGATTTATATGCAATTTATCGATTATGTCTCAACTTTAAATGCGTGTTTCTCGCTTATTGGCAACAACTTCAAAAAACTAATAGTATTTATACTCATTAGAAGAACCAATCTTGGCATCAAGACATACTTTAAAAAATGAAATTGGAATGAAATGTCACTTTAATCTACTGATCTTTCAAATCAGATTATTTTACCTTCTTATTTTCATTGGGATAATTATTTATTTTTTTAACCCATTACCAAACGGCAAAATTCTAAACTGTTCCAAATTTAAAGATGTTGCAGACTGTTTCGAATTAAGGAAATTTAAAATCTTTTGTTCTTTTTGGGTAGAAAACATAGAAGAAAATTACGGAATTGTTTGGCACAAGCAATTTTTTTCATTTTCTACAATGTTTTCCAAAGCCTTTATCTGTTGGGAGTCAATGTGTGGTAATGGGTTAATACTCCCCATTCATCAAACTTAATTTTTTACTTACAGCTCTGTATGCAGTTTGGAAATGATTTTTTGAAATAGGCCTAGTCTATATTCACTCGAAAGTGAAAAATCATATTAACAGACTTTAGAATAATAATGCTTTGAGGTAACTATGATTTCAAGGTCCAAACCTTTATAAAACACAATTAAATGCAACAATAAAACTCAAGAATTCACTCTTTGTTGCTTACAGAAAGGGATGGATAGTCCGCGGGTTTATGACTTCCGCAGGGGAATTTGGTGTGATAAAAATAGAATTCTAGTTTTACTCCAAATCTCTAACTTGTACAAGCCCTATTTCGGAAAAAGTATCATGAGTTATCTAATATGTCATACATCCGATGAAAGAGCTCGATAAGGCGGGTTACATGCAGCAAACCGCTTGAAAATTGATACAGAAATAACAGAGTTATTGCAAAATGTCTTACCTATGATATTAGTTATTCTATTCAACGCATTGTGCAATCATAATTTTAGAAGAATATACCCTTCTCACGGCCACCAATCCCTCTCATTCATTGCAAAATGCTATGAGCGAAATCTCAGAAGAGGGACTTCCGGCTATGAAGAAACGGGACCCATTTTGAGTAAGTAAACACACGTTGTTACTTTAAATCCGTTATTTTGCTAGTTATGGGATGAATCTCAAAAATCGCGGAATGCTATTCGATGGGGTAATGAATGATGTGTTATATTGCCAAAGCCCTTTGTTCTAGCTTACACAGTAAACTTGCAATTACTTTCGAAGTGAGTGCACACACTTATGTTTACAAACCAAACGACACATAAACGACACATAAACGACTCCTACGGCGCTATCATATGCATTTTTCGAATGAGACATGTTCAGTTTACTATTTTATGATCTCTTTTAGTATTCCGCACGTACGATTTTGAAAACCTTTGTTTATTTATGAGAAAAACAAGTACGCAATGAAGAAGAGCAGTAAGCTATGAAGAAGCGAGAGTAGCTATGAATAAGAGGGAGCAAGCTATGAAGAAGCGCGGACTTCATAATTCCTTCTTCACTGTGTTGTAAGTTGTACGTTAGATTTGTGTAGTTTGTACGGAAGTTTTGAGTGGTCAATCAAAGATGGCGTCGGGGGAAAATCGTTAGAGGTAGGTGTCTTAGTTTTTCGTCGATAATTTCCTTAAATGGCCGTATCTTGTCTTGATACTGATATCATTGTACAGGAGAAATGTATACCTATTCACGGTGCTATATAGCCAAGTACCAGTGTTGTCCTATCGTACTCAGTCGTTGTGCAAAGACAGCCCAACACGGAAAACTTTTTTCGAAGCGAGAAAGTTGCCCTTTTAAGGATGATTACATAGTAAACAGCGAACTAGGGAACAAACTATTGCTCTAACTTGGATGTTTTTAACATGCTCTTTTCTATGGTTACCGTTATTGTACACAAAAATGTCCAGATTGACCACAAACGCTGTGTTTACTAAATGGCCAAACAACGGTGTAGTCACAGTGAAAATATGCAGACACAACGGTGCAGTTTCTGTGTTATCTGCACGGTGTAGTTATTATTTTCACAACAAATTGTGAACGGTGTAGACTTGGTATGTTGTATAGGGCGAACTAGCTCTAACAGATAGCAGATCATCTGTTTTATCTCCCTCAAATACTTTGGTCTTAGAAAACTCAGATGAAAATGCCGCCATCCTCAAAGTAAATGAAAACAAAAGTTAAGAAAATATGTTTTCTCTTTTCTTCGTTCTCCTAAGCCTTAAACAGTTTGAAATGTATGTTTGATTTAAATTTCGGGAGACATTTTTGTTATTTGTGATTGAATAAACATCTGACGGAAATGATAATCAAAAGGAATACCATCACAAAATATCAAATAAGACATACGATAACCGTCATTTTGAAGCCATGTTAAGTGCAACGGCAAATTTCTTGTTCATCCGTTCATTTGATTTGTAGATTCGAAATTTCGGCTCTGGCTTTGAATTTTTCTTTGTAACTGTTTTAATTGGTTATTACAATCAATTATTGTAATTAATGAAATGATTTCAACTCATGGAGTATGATAATTATTGATCGAAATGTATCTTGTTTTCAAATTGACCCCTCATTGAAAAGTCTGATTTTACCCAAGATAAAGGATTCAATCAACAAAACATAAATTATAAATAACAAAACATAAATTATAAATTTGTGTCATAAACATTTGAGCCTTTTTTTTTTCGTCTTGTTCGACTTAAGTAAATAAGTCTTGAAAATAGAATTCTGGAACTGCAAAATTCATTTTGGAATTTCATACGCAATGAACTTCTTCTTCAGGACTGACATTTTTCTGACCAAGATTTTTTGGGCTCACTCATAAAATGTAACCATTTGCAATGAAAAAGACAATATTCTATTCGCCAAAACCGTTTGACTATTGGAGTAAAACGCATTGAAGTACTACCAAGACAGTGTAACTTACACACATCCATAAATAAATGAAATGCAATGTTTTCCATCGAGAGCCGACCTTCATTGACCAAAATAAACAAATACCAAGTTGATCAACGCTTCTCAATGACTTAATCACATCTGGGAACAAACTGTCCATTTCAGCCATTGTTTTCATGTTCTCGTGGGGAAAGAGAAGAGACCCTATCCGTTTCATCTGTTTTAGCACGTCCAATGGAAATATTAGGAATTAAGGTCGGGGCTTTTTGAACGACTTTATGGGGTGTTGAACTTCGTCATTTTTTATGTTCAGGACTCATGCATTCAAAACCGGGGATATCATCGATAGAAAGAATCTTGTTAACTCCAAAATCCTTTTTTCTACGTCGATGAGGTCTATCTTGTGTATTCTATGCTCGCAAATGGGGATGATGTCCTAGTCTGACTTCTTGATAATATCAGGAATAATACTAAAGTTCAGAGTTTTCAAATCTTTTTGACCTGTCTGATCATTGATCTCCCCCGCCCTGCGCACTTTTAATATCTGACTGGAATGGTCCTGTTCCGAATGCTTCACAACATTTTCGAAACTCCCTTCGAAATGACAGTAGTAATAGGTGAACAGCATGGAACTGAAAATAAAGAAAAAAATAAAACGGACGCCAGCAGATTCTTGGTAATTTCTACTATTTGACCCTTACGGAATTGCTTTGACAAATAGCAAGGAAACTAGATTCTGATATATTTTGATTAAAGTATATTTTGTAGACATATTGTCTCCTTCTTTGCTGCAAAGCATTTACAAGTCAGTCACATAAAAAATTATTAACATAATTGTTGAAGAATTTCGGTAGTAATTGTAAAACATGATTCTCAGCCGTGAAAACGTTATCATTAAACATAAAAATATTATCATTCCAGAAATGATAAGTTCTGTATTACTTCAAGTCTACACCGTTCACAATTGCATTATGTCTACACCGTTCACAATTTGTTATGAAAATACAACCACACCGTACATAAAACACAGAAACTGCACCGTTGTGTCTGCATATTTTCACTCTGACTACACCGTTGTCTGGCCATTTAATAAACACGGTGTTTGTGGTCATTCTAGACATTTTTGTGTAAAATAACAGTAACCATAGAAAAGAGCATGTTAAAGACATCCAAGTAAGAGCAATAGTTTGTTCCCTAGTTCGCTGATTACTATGTAATCATCCTTAAAAGGGCAACTTTCTCGCTTCGAAAAAAGTTTTCCGTGTTGGGCTGTCTTTGCACAACGACTGAGTACGATAGGACAACACTGGTACTTTGATATATAGAACCGTTGATAGGTATACATTTCCCCTGTATAATGATATCAGTATCAAGGCAAGATACGACCGTTTAAGAAATTTATCAATGAAAAACTAAGACACCTACCTCTCATGCTGTATTGTTGTCGCCATCTTTGAATGACTACACAAACCTAACGTACAACTTACATCACAGTGTTCTTGGCACTCACATATACTGAATGGTTATGCGTTTAGGAAGAATTGAAGACAGAAATTCCAATATTTTTTACAAATTTCCATTTGAAAAATCAAATTCTAGACGATAGAACGATATTTATTGTTATGCAGCTTAAACATGTATTTAATGCCGACCGGTAACTTACAGGCGCGTAGGACTGGAAACATTTTTAATGGGGGGAGGGGGGGGCTAAAGCCCCTGTTCTGGCTATTGTCGGAATTTTGGAGGAACTGAATAGGATTTCCCCAAAAATTTTCAGTGCAAAATAATGACAATTCAGCATTTTGGGCAGACCTTTTTGGGGTGGGGGTCTTAGCCCCTCCATGCCCCCACTTGTTACTACGGGCCTGACTTATCATCACGTGGAAATGCATTTTTAGAACATACATGAGAATTGTTACCAAAAATAGTAACAAATCGACATTATCAAAACGAGGCTCCCAAAACATGCGGAGAAAACAATGACGTCGCACGTGCATTCAATCAATATACAGCGATAAAGCGCACGTGCATTCAATAAACAGTAATAAAGCGAAGTTTTAAGTGGAACAAAAATGATAAAATTGAATGAATTCGTTAATAGCCGGTAAGATGGTTATTTTAATGGATTTACGGTCAACCGTTCCCCGTTTAAAAATTTCGACTTTTGCCTCTAAGGACGACTTCCGGAGGCTGTCGTGTGTGTGTGTGTGTGGGGGGTCTTAGAGGAAATAACCTAATTCTGACCAACTTTCAGATTGATCGGACAGAAATGTGGCCTCTAGAGTGCATACAAGAAAAAAAAATAACCGACGGACGCATGACAGACACAACGCAATGACAAAAGCTCGACTGGCCGCTAAAATCATGTAAATAAGACCTGTTTTCATTCAAAATACATGCAATGTATCTTGCGAAGGCTTAAAATTATTAAAATGTTAGGGTTCTTATACGGTTTGCCAAGTTTTGCCTAAATAGTTTACAATGACATTGGCGTCCGCATGTGCAGGCCTATGTTATTTACATAATTATATCATCATTCCAAATATAACCACATTGTATACTGAAAAGTCTTGAAGTAGGCTAATTTGGAAATTAGATTGATCTTACAATCCCAAATGTGAAATAGTATTAACAATAAATTCGTATCACTTTCCGAGCGAAAATTATAGCGAAAAAGCAAAATTAAGTCAAAACCCGACGCTTTGAATATCCGAGCTCTTATTCATAGCGTATTATATCTTCTTCATATCTAGTCCCCTTTATTCATAGCTGATCTCTCTTCTTCATAGCGTATTACTTTTTTAGCTTTTTCTCTCTATCAGAAAATCAGTCTTTGGATTTTAATGGATATATATATATATATAAGATAAAGCATTCGAAGCTTATGGGACCTGTATAGAAGGGAATTATAGTAGTATTTAAACCATAATTTTTCGATCAATTTTGACATGTCTTCAAAACACAGCACTGTGATCGCATGACAAAGCAGTTTGAAGCAAACACGGTGAGACCATGCCGAGGAGACATACTCCAAAAGAAGTTTAAATATACTCACCATCGAATAGCATTCCCCGATTTTTGAGAATCAGCCAAAAACTGGTAAAATCACCGATTTAAAGTAACAACGTGTGTTTACATTCACCAAATGGATCCCGTTTCTTCATAGCCGGAAGTCCCTCTTCTGAGATTTCGCTCATAGCAATTTGCAATGAATGAGAGGGATTGGTGGCCGTGCTTCTTGTAGTTAGTACTATATATTTCGCTAGATTCAACTCGAAGTGAGGATTTATTACGCATAACAAACACCAGCTGCCCACGAACCCTGTCAACGAATTGCAGTTTTAATTAGATTTTTACCATACAATACCTGAAATTAATGACTCAAAAGATGCAAAATTTAATGTTGATAGACAACATTTTCTCCTTTTTGTCTCAATACCGGTATCTTCTGTGCTATATCGCTAACAATCTTATCACTTTGTCCCATGCAATATTTAGTCACCTGTCACATTTGAACAATCTAAGATTATTTCCGTTTAGGGAAAGGGTTAATTTGCGACTAGCAACCATTTATTCGTTTCCATTAATTGAATTCATAAGAGTGGATACGAATATTTTTAAAATTCGTGGGATACCTGGATGACAAATTTTCTGGCTTGATCACGTGATGAAATGTCCCCTCTAGGCGTGGCATGAAATGTATCACTTATCTTCAAAAATCGAAAGTGAAAGTAAAATTCATTAATTCATGGGATACGAAATTTTTGTGGTTACTGGCCCGGAGATGACCTATTCACGGTGGGGATTGTGCATGATGGGATGGATAACGACTACCGACAATAGGGAACGATTTTATCAAGGAAACCGTGACGTAATTTCGGACAAATAAATAGTATTTCGTAGTAAGTATTGAGAGAAAATGGCTACAAGCCTACACTTATAATAATCATTTTGTTATTTGCATCGAGCCAAATGGTTCCAAAACGGTTGAAAAAGGACCAATCTTTCCATGATCCGTCCTACCATAAGTACATGTATCACGAAATCTAAGTAGCCCAAAAGCCCCCAAAATTCCCCTGTCCAATCCCTTCCCAAACAATGAATCATTTCCCTCTCTTTTCCTAATAGATCTATTGTCCACCCTACCAAAGAAAATTTTAATTCTGACGGTCGGATCAAGTATGTCGTCTGCAACACCACAATGTTTTCCACGTAAAAATGGAATATTTCTTTCACTTGAAATTGTCGTCTGCATCATCTTTGAATTTGGATTAGTTTAAAATTTTGTCGTTTGGGAAAGGGTTAAGATAACTTTTCGTAGAAAACCAACAAGAAGAGGTCACCAAGGGTCACTCCGTCATCCCATTGGGTTGCGAATTTCCGATAAACGCCCTTTTTAACACATAACCAAAACGACAAAATTTTAGGGCGATCCACTTCAAAAACTACCACACATGACAAAGTAGATGTTACTAAAGATAGGATATGTATAAAATATTGCACAGAAAATATTGAAACAAAAGGAGAAACTGCTGGTTATCAGCAGTTTCTTCTTTTGTTTCAATGTTTTCCCAAGCCTTTTCTATCAGGGACGTCAAAAGCAGGTCTTGTTTGGGAAAGAATTAACCTATTCCCAAACGACAAAACATTTAGTGGGGGAGCTTATCCCAAAATACTTCACTTTGTGATACAAGCACCAAATTTGGCACAAATGTAGCTCAGAGTGTACTATTTTCAAAACAAATGGTATCCACGATGAAAAACCAATATGGCGGCCATTTTTCCAAGATGGTCGCCATCTTCTGAGGTAAAAAAAATCAGAAAAAATACTTCATTTCAAGACACAAGCACCAAATCTGGCACAAATGTTCCCCAGAATATACTCTTTTCAAAACATATGGTATCCACCATGAAAAACCAACATGACTGCCAATTTCTAAGATGGCCGCCATCCATATATATAAAGAAAATCAAGAAAATCCTTCTTTTTGAAGATACAAGCACAAACTTAAGTACATATCGGTGGCTCAGCGCGAAACGGTTGTAACTGCCTATAAACATATAGGCAGTTACAACCGTTTCGCGCTGAGCCATCGATATGTTCATAAAAGTACACTATTTTCAAAACATATGGTATCCACCTTAAAAATCCAACATGGCTGCCATTTTCCAGAATGGCTGCCATCTTCAAAGAAGAAAAAAAACTGAAAAAATCCTTATCTTTGAGATACAATCACCAAATTTGACACAGATGTTTCTTAGAGTGAACTGTTTTCAAAAAGCAAGATATCCATAGGTGAAAAAAACCTTGTGGCCATTTCCCAAGATGGCCGCCATTTTTATACTCAAAATATTGGAAAATATTTTTTGTGATATAAGCACCAAATTTGGCACTCATGTTTCTCAGAGTATACCATTTTCAGACATAATGATTTCCACCAAGATAAAACAACCTCATAGCTGCCATTTTCCAAGATGACTGCCATCTCTGTAGATCACACATGGGTTAAAATAATTTCCTATGTTATAAGCACCATTTTTTTTCAATTTTTTTAGATCAGTTATTCTTTGTGAAATATGATATCTTACATAGCCATATTTTTGTCTTAACTTGATAAAGACTATGACAATTTATAGCAAAACTGTTCTTGTGCTCAATAAAAAAATAATTTCCAAATTTGACGGACTAACTAGAATTCACTGTTAACCGAACAATTTTGTCAGTATTGCTGTTCTTATGAAATGGTCTTGGTCAAAATTTTCACCATGTTGTGTTAAAGAACTACTTGGCTACCACTTTAAAAAACATTCCTTTAATTAGTAATTGACGATTTAATACAAATAAAGCCACAATTATGTATCAACAACTTTTGAAATATTAAGCTGCAACTTAGTGTCATTGGGATCATTTTGTAGATCTTTCAAATATTTGAACCTTTAAAAATTGTATACAGTTATCTCACAAATTTTGCAGCAGCTTTGTTAAAGTTTCATGGCAGATACTGTGTACGGTATTTTGAAGAAAATATAATCTAAGAAACATTTGTGCGAAATGGGGGCTTGCATGACAAAATCAAAGACCACTATTTTGACTTTTGTAAATGTGGACTTATTTGAAATCAACAAGGTGTTTTGACTTTCCAGGTCGATACCATGCATTTTGAAGAATGCATGTTCAATGAATTATATGTGACTATATATCAAAGTATACGGTAAGGAATATTTTGTGCGTGCACATTTTTATTAAGTGAAAGATTTGTCGAATATATCTAAAAAGGCCTAAAACTGTTTTTACATTGAATGTTGAGCATTATTAATTGCCTATTGAACTGACAACAGGGTTCGTTGTTTATTTTCTATTTTAAAAATGTGGAAAACTATATTATCCTATCATCAGTTGATGTTCATTCTTTCAGAATTGTATTTAAGTCTCTCAGCCCATTATATATTTTGTACAGAATAACGATATACGTAGAATACGTAGAACGAATAAGTTACTTCCTTTATATTGCAGTAACAATCTATATTTTGTATTTCATAGTTTGTAGTTTATGATTTGTCATTTGCCATGCAGAACCCATGTCTTTGATTTTATACTAAGACAACTATTTTGGTGGGAAGCAAACTTTTTACGATGACAAATCTTGTTAAGAGATTATTTCTTGATGTTTCAATGACAATTATGTAGGAATGAACACTATAAATTTGGTTATATTAAATTATAGTTTAATACTTGTACGAGTATAGATGATAATCGAAATTGCCACCATATATGCCTATTGAAATGTCAGCTGTTTTGTCTTCACTATTCCATGAACATAGGACCGCGCTATTAACATGCAGAAACTTTTATGCGCATTGCAAAAAACGAAATGGCAACACATTCAGTTGCAATCCTCTCAAAACACAAACATAACCAACAGCAAAAAACATAACTGACATAACCCAAACTAAACGTTACAACTGCTTTGCAAATGTTATCAAAGTCATGTTATACATGATTTTTTGAAGAAATATGTTGTAATGAATGTCAAAATGAATGTTAAAGTAAGGCGAATTGAAAAATAGATTATCTACATGTATATACAAACTAAAGCCACTTTGAAAAAAAATGGAAGCAAATTCCGATACCTCACGTATGATAACATATTTTACAAAGAATATACTACTCCACAAAAAAAACGTTTGTGTAAAGAATCTGTTTTTTACATCGAAAATGTTTTTACCCATATTGAGATCTATATATAGATGTCGGCCACCTTTGAAAATGACTGCCATGTTGTTGTGTTTTCACAGTGGATACCATTATTTTTGAAAATGGTACACTCTTAGGAACATGTGTGCCAAATTTAGTGCTTATATCACAAAAAGAAGCATTTTCCAATATGTTGAATTACAGAAATGGCGGCCATCTTGGAAAATGGCCACAAGGTTGATTTTACAATGGATATCTTGCCTTTTGAAAGCAGTTAACTGTAAGAAACATCTGTGTCAAATTTGGTGATTGTATCTCAAAGATAAGGATTTTTTCAGATTTTTTTTCTTCTATGAAGATGGCGGCCATTCTGGAAAATGGCAGCCATGTTGGATTTTTAAGGTAGATACCATATGCTTTGAAAATAGTGTACTTTTATGAACATGTGAGCTTAAATTGGTGCTTGTATCTTCAAAAAGAAGGGTTATCTTGATTTTCTTTAAATATAGGGATGGCGGCCATCTCAGAATTTGGCAGCCATGTTGGTTTGTCATGGTGGATACCATATGTTTTGAAAAGAGTATATTCTGGGGAACATTTACGCCAAATTTAGTGCTTATATCTCGAAATGAAGTATTTTTTCTGATTTTTTACCTCTAGAGATGGCGGCCATCTTGGAAAAATGGCCCTCATATTGGTTTTTCATCGTGGATACCATTTGTTTTGAAAATAGTACACTATGAGCAACATTTGTGCCAAATTTGGTGCTTGTATCACAAAGTGAAGTATTCTGCCACTTTTTGGACTTAAGCTCCCCCACTAATTGTATGAAATGAGGAAATTGCTTGTCACACAGAAAATATAAAAAATATGTAGGTTTCCGTAGTGACAGATTCAGCAGGCGACAAAATTGTTGCTGATGAAGATTGGATTTGTATAGAGTATTGCACAGAAAATATTAAGACAAAAGGAGAAAGTACTGATTATCGTAATTTTCTTCTTTTGTTTCTACTGTTACCCAAGCAATTTCTGTAAGGGAGGTCAAAACCAGGTCTTGTATGGGAAAGGGTTAAGTATCAAGTTCTTTTTCTAGGAAAGATTGATTTTCTATGTTCAACCTTTTCCAAAACAACATTTTGATTTTTGACTGCTGTAGACAAAAATGTGTTTAAGACAGCTTGTAAATCATAGTCGTTTCCAAACCTTTCAAATTGGCCTTCACGAACAGTTGCCGTTTGGGAAAAGGTAACTGGTTTATATAGATATAGATATATAGTTGTCTTTTAGAAGAGGGTTCCAATGGTATATGTGCACTAAATAATTTAATACGATCCGCCTGTCTATTTTTAGAAATATCCGCGCATCTTGCGTAACAGACACGTGGGGTAAGCACGTGATATTGGACTAACAAAAGGGTAGGCCTATACTATAGGTTGTATCGATATTATTGAGGTTGAACGACTTGCCATGGAATGAATGAATAGGCCGAGATCTAATGTAAATGTCAGCTTTTTACTTCAGTAATTTTACACAAAATCGACGGTGCTCCAATTTCGCTGAACCCTAGCAAAAACGTGAACATTTAGCCTATGATTTACAAGAATAACGCGATACTTCTAAACATTCAGACTACTGCGAGAATACCTAGAACCGAGAACTCGTCTGAGATTTCAGGATAAATTATGCAAAGAATCAAAATAAGAACAACATGTTCTAAGCATTATGCGTACATAAGCTTGGTCATCTGCGTTGAAATAAGACAACAAACCCCAGAACACAATGATTTACCCCGAAAAATATACAGGTAAGAAAATATTAGCAGGTATATGCATTTATTAGTAATTTTCTATTTGCACTTGTATGATGATTGTATTTCTTTCTCGAATTTATTTTCGGAGAGCTGTCTGACAAAATAGAAGTGAAAATGGTGTCGAATTTGAACATGACGTTGCAAATTGTTAAATACAGAATTAACATAGACAACGAAAATCCTCACTCGACTACATTCTTGTGAAATAACCCGGAACGTCGGATGTCTCATCAACAAAATTACGTCGCCTCACTGTGACATGTTCATTTCTGTAAACGAGTTTAATCTAAGAGGCTGTTTAATCTATTTCTGAAGTCTTTGAAACGATAGTTAACACCACAAACACTTTGTTTTACCGACAAAAAGTCTGCCAAACAGCAACTCTATTAATCAAAATTACTGATTAGGAAACACGATTTTGCATGATTAGGCTACTATTTTTGGTGACGAGATTTGGATTGTTTCATGTATATTCTGTATATTCAACGGTCTTGCTTCGGTAATGTTTTGTTGAGAAGAGACGTTCATATGATAGGGACGGCTGTCAATTTATCCTTTTTGAGGAAAGGGGGGGGGGGGGGGGGGGTAGAATATCCGGGACTAAACCGACACAGCACAATATCCGAGGATTTCAATACTCACTGACAGGGTATAGGATTTTTAAAGTACATTTAGTATCACGCGACTAGACACATGTCCAATACTTAACATATCGCTGTTTTTCAACAAAAAAACATCGTAACTGCAGCTTGTCTAAGCTGCAGTTACGATGTTTTTGCTGAAAGGCGACGACATTCTATACAATACAGACCACACGCTAGTCGGATAGATCTAGTAATAGACAACTCTTTTATAAAAGTTTGTAATTAAGATAATTGATTAAAGTGACATTTCACATTTATTTCATCTTTTTTAAATAATATGTCTTGATGCAAAGATTGATTAATCTAATGCGTAGAAATGCTATCAGCTTTTTGAAATTGTTATTTATAAGCGAAAAATACGCCTTTAAAGTTGAGACAGAAATGACAAATTCTATATAAATCTGAACTGTTGTCCACAACAATTTGTTTAATTTTGGCATTAAAATATATATTTCTCGTAAACGGTTCAATATTTTGGCTTGAAATTTTCAGAATTTTCATAAGGAAACATGCTCTTTCAGATAGAATAAAAATAAAATTGATATTAAAATAATCGTGAAATGTCACTTTAAATGACGAATAAATAGACTATATTAGTGGTTCCATAAATGAAATTGTTACCAAAGCCCTTTAGATTGATGGTCTTTAAGTCCTTAGAGCGAAAGAAAGTGAGGAGGCTAAAAGATGACAATGACAATCTATTTCTATAAAATATCTTCAAAAATAACCTTGATGACCAAAGTAAAAATGTTCTTGAAATATTAACAATCCGTTAAATACAAATTAATACAAGTGCGTATGCACTTATTATGGAGGAATTTTATAATGTGTTCCGACTTTTGCCCCCGACTGTAACTGAGAAATCAATAAACTGTACTGATTTGCTATGTCATTGTTTGAGACCAACACCATCAATTCTATTACAAGCCAAGGGCGGATCCAGGATTTTTTTCCAGGGGAGGGGGTTACACTAAATTCATATAGTCGAAATTTAATTTTCGGTCAATGCCAGGGGGGGGGTCCGGACCCCCCCCCTCTAGACCTCTAGATCCGCCCATGCAAGCTATACCTCACGAGAAATGACCTGACAGAGCAGCCCATGCTAATCGAATGAAAAGCTCTGCCAGTTCAATTCTCGTCCGCTATATATGGATCTGATTGGGAATGTATTGGCACGTAAAATGAATTGTTGTGTAAATCAAGAATTTGACTCGAAAAAAATCACTAGTTGGTACATTGTAAATATCAGACCACAGTTCTATTCTATACAAATGAGCCAGGATCTGGAAAAACGTCCCTCAAGGCTTTTGAGCCCATCATAGATCCCGATCAGCCTGTGCATACGCACAGTCTGATCAGGATCCACGTTGTTCTCTAATAGCTTCATCGTGACCTGTAGTAGCTTAAATAGAGCAGCATGGATGTATATTGGACTGCATTTGACGACAGGCTGATCTGGAAACTCGATTTTCAAAAATGCTTTCACGGGACGTTTTTCCAGATCCTGGCTCAAATGTATAAGAGGTGAAGAGAGCGCATTATGTATGCAAAGGCCGATGTAATGGTACCCTGTTAAGGATTCTTATTTGGAAAATTTTAGGTCCCACCACAACCATCAGAGTACATGTATTATTAATGGGTCTACAACTCACCATTTATGTACTGACCATGCCAATAAATAGCCTACTTTCAGTTTTTCTCATTCTGTACTTTACAGTTATCCAAGAAAGAACCGAGAATCGATTTCCACTGCGCATTGCCTTACACGTGTCGTTCTTTATTTACTACCCGGAACATTAAAGGCGTCACGTGAGATCTTGCATAAGCGGATACCACCCAAATATGGCGATCATTTACACTCCGAATGATTCGGTGTCTTCTTAATTCATTTTTTTTATCAGAAATAGTTAGTTTTCGGGTCTGACTTTTTTGAATTTTAGACAATAGGGTCCTATATATAGACAATATTCAACCCATTCATAAAATACTATCTAGAATCTACACTTAAAGACTCTTCCAACGCAACACTTACCTTTTTGGTAATAACTTGAAATTTAATAAACCATTTTTCATCAATTTTTCAAGAAATTTAATTCATTCACAATTGCATAATAATTATCTGCAATTTTCATAAAGAAACATTGAGTAGAACTCATTAAAATTGCAGTTCATATAATATGACTAGAAAACAAAAAGTCGCAAAATAGCCTTGCGAGCTGATAACGGAAATTCATGCTATTCCCGTAACAGCAATAAAGTTTATTACATTCTGCTAATTTTCTGTCTTTCCGTCATCGACCTAAATGACAAGAAGACCCCCCCCCCCATCCCTTCTCATTGCTAAAGCATAATTGATGATGAATCTTTGCGGGATGATTATTAACTCGTCCCTTTTAAGTTGTTGAAAAATTCTTGGAGCAAAAAGGCGAAAAACGGATGTCTGGTAACAAATTTGATTACAAAACATTATTTCTTAACCCTTTCCCAAACAAAACCTGGTTTTGGCGTCCCTAATGGATAGAACTTTCAGCAGTTTCTGATTTTGTCTCAATATTGTCTAAGCTTTATCATACACAAAACTTATTATTATCAATGTTCATTTTGTCGTCTGCAGCAGCTTTCAAATTGGATCGCCCTAAAATTGTGTAGTTTGGGCAAGGGTTTGATAAAATTGGTGCAGCTGAATTCTATTATTGCTTCGCACGTAAAAGCATGTTATCAAATCTTATGAAGCAGTGTGCAATTGCCTGGGGTTTTGTGACTTTTCATGTTTGAGTGTTAGTGTAAAACCTAAATATTTTTTATGTTCGGATCAATCGATTTTGACGAAATTTACAGAAAACATGTGAACGTAGTTGATTTGTATTTGCTGAAAAATTCATGAAATATACTGCATTCTTTATTCAATTATGATGAAAAATGTAAGTGTTGCGTTAGAAGTGTCTTTAAGTGTAGATCTAATTTACATGATAAAGACGTAGATCTAGAATTAGAATCTAGATTTAGATATAATTTACCGTCTATCACGACCACGTGTTTCAGAATTGAAGAGACCGATTACCCCCATTCTATCTCTATCTCTGCCGTGTCCATGCTGCCGAGCCCGGATAGCTCAGTCGGTTACGTCGGAGTCTATCCATCCAGGGGTCTCGAGTTCGAACCCCGGCTCGGCCAGTATCCATTCTGACATTTGACAAAAGTCATTTGTCTCTCACCAATGGGTGTGAATCATCTATGTGAGAGAGCAGCTGGAGGCTCGGTTTGAATATTGTGGTTGTACTGGTGCGAGAAATACCAGGAACCCACGGTTAGGTGCTCCAGCCGCCGCGATATGACCCTGGTAGTTGAAAACGGCGTAAAACCCCAATAAACTCAAACGTGTCCATGCTTTCAACAGCAAAAATGTTAAACGTGACATAAAGTACTTCAAAGTTTAGGTACTATCGAGTTTCTGACAATCGCGTGACCATTAACATTTCAGTAATAAAAAAATCTATGCTACAGGTAAAATGAACAGCTTTCAAAATATGTCATTGACTCAATCTTACTCCAATCCTATGTTGTTGGTCTCATCGAGACGATTCGAATGAGTACCCACAACATGGGATTTAATATACAAGTACAGACATACAGCATGATTTTTAAACGCAATTAATTCCCCTTAGTATCTGTAGCTGTTACACACCTTTTATTAGCCTTGTGTCAGGCCCTGTATATGTGTTTATGTCTCTTGAAAAAATCAAGGGAGACTAACACTCCGAAATAAAATACCCATATTAACTTCCTTGATCTTAACTATACAGGGCCTTGGGAATTGACCATGAAAGAGGCGTCGAAAATGTGGTCACCACAGGTGGTTCACATTCCAGATATCACTTTGTAAGATAATCCGACACCTAGCAGTACTTCACAGCTTGATAAAATAATTAGCTGATCAGATTTATGACTGCAGTCGTTTAATCCTTTCTCAAAGAAGAATTGATTTTCACCTACCTAATCGAAAATACATTGAAAATATTGAGCCACTCTAAGAAAATTCTGATTATCATCATTTTGTCCTTTTACTTTAAAGTTTTTCCGTATATTATTGTACACAAAATCATTTTTTATCAACAAACATTCTTTCGTTTTTGGACTGGACAGCCCTTAAATGTTGCTGTTTTGGGAAAGGGTTGATCCTCAACAACCCTAACTTGCTGCTGTTGCTGCTTTACAACAAAAAACTCGTAACTGCATCTTAAAACAAGAGGACCATGATGGTCCTAAATCGCTCACCTGAATCAAGATGACAAGAGTGATAATGGCAATTTTGTCAAATTCAAAGGCATGAAACTTATAAGGACTTTCTGTTTGGAAACAATTAAGAAATAATTTTGTTCCAATCGATCCTGTAAGGTTGGGTATGAATTAGCACAATTGTTGACGTTTTTTTTTTTCAATAATTATTTCATGATTTCGCAATATACAACATAGGGCTTATTTTCAAAGCATACTGATCTGTTAGAGATTGATCATTTATGATAGGCTCAATTAACAAGATTTTGTCTGTGATTGATAGAATTTAGTGAAAGATTACCATCTGATAAGCTAAAGCTAATCCCTTATTTGTTTACATAAGATAAACATGGGGCCAGCCTGAGAGCAACAGATAAGGGAAATAGAAAATTGGCCCAATGGTTTATTTTTAAAGAATTTTCTTATGATTTCTCTAAGTCTGATAAGCCCTTCCTCCCTGCCATGCCCACATTTTTTGACCAATGGAAAAATTTGTGAACACATTTTGAAAAGAGTAACTCAAGGAACATTCCAGTAAAGTCTGGTTCAATTGGGCACAATGGTTGATTTTTAAAGAATTTTCTTATGATTTCTTTAAGTCTGATAAGCCCCTTCCTCCCTGCCACACCCACATTTTTTGACGAATCAAAAATCCGCGAAAATTTTTTGAGAAGGGTCACTCAAGCAACCTTCCAGCAAAGTCTGCCTCAATTGGGCACAATGGTTGATTTTTAAAGAATTTTCTTACGATTTCTCTAAGTCTAATAAACCCCTTTCTCCCTGCCACAGTCACAGTTTTTTACAAATGAAAAAAACTGTGATCAAATTTTGAAAAGAGAGACTCAAAGAACATTCCTGCAAAGTCTGCTTAAAATTGGCCCATTGGTTGATTTTTAAAGAATTTTCTTATGATTTCTCCAAGTCTGATAAGCCCCTTTCTCCCTGCCAAGGCCACAATTTTTTACAAATAAAAAGATTTGTGGTCAAATTTTGAAAAGAATGACTCAAGGCACATTCCTGCAGGGTCTGGTTCAAATTAGCCCAATGGTTGATTTTTAAAGAATTTTCTTATGATTTCTCTAAGTCTATAATAAGCCCCTTTATCCCTGCCACGGTCATGTTTTTTTTCAAATGTAAAATTTCTGAACAAATTTTGAAAATAATGACTTAAGGCACATTCCTGCCAAGTATGGTTCAAATTGGCCCAATGGTTGATTTTTAAAGAATTTTCTTATGATTTCTCCAAGTATGATAAGCCCCTTTTTCCCTGCCACGGCCACAATTTTTGACAAATGAAAAAAATTGTGAGCAAATTTTGACAAGAATGACTCAAGACACATTCCTGCAAAGTATGGTTCAAATTGGCCCAATGGTTGATTTTTAAAGAATTTTCTAATGATTTCTCTAAGTCTAATAAGCCCCTTTCTCCCTGCCACGGCCACATTTTGTGACAAATATAAAAATTTGTGAACAAATTTTGAAAAGAGTGACTCAAGGAATATTCCTGCCGAGTTTGGTTCAATTGGGCCCGATGGTTGATTTTTAAAGAATTTTCTTATGATTTCTAGTCTGATAAGCCCCTTTTTGCCTGCCACGCCTACATTTTTTGACAAATCAAAAATTCACGAACAAATTTTGAAAAGTATCACACAAGGAACATTCCTGCCAAGTTTGGTCAAAATTGGTCCAATGGTTTAGGAGGAGAAGATGTTGAAAGAAATTGTGAACGGACGGACAGATGGACGGACGGACGGACGGACGGACAGATGGACGGACAGACGGACGGACGACGGACAAAAAGCGACCACAATAGCTCACCTTGAGCACTTCGTGCTCAGGTGAGCTAACAAGCTACAGTTACAAGTTTTTTGTATAAAAGTGATGACTTATATTGTGTATACATTATTACTTGTTGGTCAGTTTGTTTATTAATCTTATATTTTGGAATAAATCATGGAAGAAGTACTTGCCTTCGGGATTAGCCAACTTAATTATACAGAAATTAGGAAAAATCAAAAGGAAGTTGTGCTTGGATATCTAAATGGAAAAGATGTTTTTTTCTGTTCACCAACGGGAAGTGGAAAGTCGCTTGTATTTGAAATATCACCATTCGTATTTAGTTATTTGTATAGTAGGGATAACTTGCCATCTTTAACTTTATCTGTGATAGTCATCTCTCCACTTGTTTCTTTAATGCGAGCGCAAGTTAAAAAAATGAAATCCATGGGATTGAAAGCAGTGTATTTATCAGATGTTATGGAAAGGAAGGACCAAGATCAATTGTCAATGGAAGAAATAAAGGCTGGACATTTTGATGTACTAGTATGCAGTCCTGAGTCTATACTTGGTGATCATCGGGACATAATCAAAGATCTCGCTGAGAGGAAAATACTGAGAGCCGTATTTGTTGATGAAGCCCAATGTATAATCAAATTGTGAGTATTTTCTTTTTCCAATTGGTATATTTCGAAAGACATTGCAGCCTATTACAAACACTAAAAGGGTCATTGTAAAAGGCACCTTCCCTGGGAAGTCCATTTAACCAAACAAATCAAATTCAACAGATGTCAACCAGGAAAAACAAGTGCATGTTGTATTGCGATGCAATACAGGAGTCCCCCACCGGATAACAAAAAATCCTTTCTTATAATATATCTCCTACTTACTAGATCTATAACAGTATACAAAATTTGAAGTTGCTAGAACATTAGGTTTTGGACAAAATGTCCCAAACAAAAACATAAGGGTAAAAACAACCAAGGGCAATAACTCCAAGAGTGGGCGGAGAAGAGTAATGATTCTTGTACATGACACTTGTCCTCAATGAGATCTTTAAGTGTACCAAGTTTGAAGTTGCTAGCACTGATGGCTCAGGAGATATGGTCGGGACAAAAATGTAAGGATAAAAAACAACAACGGATAATAACTAAAAAAGTGGATGTGACAGAGTAACAGTTCTTGTGCATTACACTTCTTCTCAATGAGATCTACCAGTGTACAAAGTTTGAAGTTGCTAGGGCTTATGGTTTAGGAGATAAGTTCGGGACAAAAATGTAAGGATAGAAACAACAAAGGGCAATAACTCAAAACGTGAACATGGCAGTATGACAGTTCTTGTACATGAAACTTGTCCTCAATGATATCTATAAGTGTAGCAAGTTTGAAGTTGCTAGCACTTATGCTTTAGAAGATATGTTCCGTACAAAAATGTAAGGGTAAAAACAACAAAGGGCAATAACTCAAAAAGTGGGTGTGGCAGAGTAACAGTTCTTGTACATGACACTTGTCTTCAATAAGATCTATAAGTGTGCAAAGTTTGAAGTTGCTAGCACTTATAGTTTAGGAGATATGATCCGGACAAGAATGTAAGACTAAAAACAACAATAACTCAAAAAGTGGACATGGCAGAGTAACAGTTTTTGTACATGACATTTGTCCTCGATAAGATCTATCAGTGTACAAAGTTTGAAGTTGCTAGTGCTTATGGTTTAGGAGATATGTTCCGAACAAAAATGTAAGGGTAGAAAGGGAAATAACTGAAAAAAAGGCGTGACAGAGTAACAGTTCTTGTACATGACACTTGTCCTCAATGAGATCTATAAGTGTACAAAGTTTGAAGTTGCTAGCACTTATAGTTTAGGAGATATGATCCGGACAAGAATGTAAGACTAAAAACAACAAAGGGCAATAACTCAAAAAGTGGACATGGCAGAGTAACAGTTCTTGTACATGACATTTGTCCTCGCTAAGATCTATCATTGTACAAAGTTTGAAGTTGCTAGTGCTTATGGTTTAGGAGATATGTTCCGAACAAAAATGTAAGGGTAAAAACAACAAAGGGCAATAACTCAAAAAGTGGCAGAATAACATTTTTTAAACATGACACTTGTCCTTAATAAGATCTATAAGTGTACCAAGTTTGAAGTTACTAGCACTTATAGTTTATGAGATATGATCCGGACAAGAATGTAAGGCTAAAAACAACTAAGGGCAATAACTCAAAAAGTGGGCGTAGCAGAGTAATGGTTCTTGAACATGACACTTGTCCTCAATGAGATCTATAAGTGTACAAAGTTTGAAGTTGCTAGCACACATACTTTAGGAGATACGTTCCGGACAAGAATGTAAGGGTAAAAACAACAAAGGGCAATAACTCAAAAAGTGGGCGTAGCAGAGTAACGGTTCTTGAACATGACACTTCTCCTTAATGAGATCTATAAGTTTACCAAGTTTGAAGTTGCTAGCGCATATGGTTTAGAAGATATAGCCCGGACAAAAGTGTGACGGACAGACGGACAAACGGACGGACGGACGGACAGACGGAATCGAGCAAACCTATAGTCCCCCAACCGGTAACCGGTGGGGGACTAATAAAAAATCTAGAACCAGAAAATTATAGTGAAAAGTTTCAATCTAAATCAGTATTAGGAGTAATACTCACAGACTGAGTAGGGCAGATACATTTCACATTTTCCAGAAAGCCCTTTTATATTGTGAGTCTAGATCCTTTTAGCTGACTATTTCAATTTTAACATTTGTACACATGAGATTACAGAAAATATCAAGGGATAAGGAGACAGTATTGTTATCTTCATTTGCTTTTTTTATCTCAATATTTGTCTTAAAAATGGTCACATACATGTTGATTTTTTTTTATAAAAAAAAGTTAGGTTTTTTCACTTTACTCTCTTTTCCAAACATGTTATCAAATAATGTCTTATTTTTCATATTTGTTTTTCGTTAGGGGGGAGTGTTGAATACAATACCAGAGTTACACATAGAGGGGATAGTGTTTTTTCAAAGTTCAATATTTCATTTATTGCTTATCAAATCATATAGCCTATTGTTGGTACTCATTAGAACCACCTCGAAACGATTCAAATGAGTACCCACAATACGGGATTTGCATTTCAAACATTTTGAATGCCATTATGTCCTCTTAAAATGTTGCTCTGCGATATGCTTAAATTAATTCATCACATTTTTCATTCAGAATATTTATATAAATAATACATCATGATAAAAGTCAAAGAAAACTTTCGAAGAACATTAAAATACCAATAAAAAACACTTTTGAGATATGTATTTCCTATTTTCTGTGTGTGTTAAACTAAAGTGTCGTTCTATGTTTTACTTATATAGTGTCAATGTATAAATATGACATCACGTTACATCATTTGAGTTGATACAACGTTGAAAACGTTTTACAGTTTGGGTATCTAGGGGTGCTGTATGCGTACAAATCGTGCATAGGCCTACAACAAAATGTCTGGCTATTTTGATCACACCTTATTTTATTTCTTTCAACATTTCCCCAATGTTTTCTGTCTTAACCGTTTCCAAAACAAGACTTGGTTCTGAACTTCTGACGTCCTACAATAAACTGGCTTAGGAAAACATTGAGGTAAAAGAACAAAATGCTGGTCAACAACATGTTCTCCATTTGTCTTAATATTTTATGTCCTCTTATGGTAGAATACCCGTAATGTGGACATTTTGAAATTCACAAAACATCGGACTTTTCTCAGCGGCGGTGTTACGTATCCAAACTTATTCCGGTGCGGTTGTAAACATTCGGTGGTGGAAAGTTCCTCCACCGAATGTTATCGACGTCGCCTGAATAATTTCCGACGTCGCGAATCTCATTAGGGGTGGATTATCTTAACATGCAATTTGTCATCTGCAAAAGATTTTGTCTGAAATGTATTTAAAGTAAGGTAATAGACAATTTGCCGTTTGGTAAAAGATTATTTCCTTGCACATTTTATGTTTCGAACTTCTTTCTCTTTGACATTAATTTTGTGTAAAGCATCACAACTGCCCTTTATGCTTTTCAGTGGTAAACCATGTTCTACGACAAAACGAGCAGCGTTTCGACCAGCATACGGAAGACTTGGTGAAATACGCTCTTTAACAGGCCCATCAGTGCCAATGATAGCTCTGACAGCAACAGCTTCTTTAGAGACAATACGTTTGATAAAGAAGGAGTTGTGCTTACATAATTGTTTGGATGTTATAGTCAGTCCAAATAAGGAGAACATAAAATACTATGTGCTTGATATAAAGAGTGATGATATTCGTGAAAACTTCAACTGGCTTATTCATTTGTTGGATGAGCATGGTATAAACACCCCAAGAATGATAATTTTCTTCAGAAAAGTAGACCATATGTCAGTTGCCTATAAACATGTTGTCAGCTCCCTTGGAACAAAGGCTTATACAAACTACAAAAAGGATGGGACAAATGATGACAGAAACAGGCTTATTGAAATGTTTCACATGAAAACAACAGAAGTGGTTAAATCTTCCATTTGTGAGTCGTATGAAGACCCAGCAGGACATACAAGAGTTGTCCTTTGCACCACATCATTTTCAATGGGACTTGATGTAAAGGGCGTTGACACTGTAATACATTATGGACCTGCCAACAATCTGGAGGACTATCTCCAGGAAACTGGACGGTGTGGACGAAGCTTGAGTGAGAAATGCCATGCAGTTCTTTTAAAATACAAACGCGCACTTGCCAGTAAAAATATTTCTAAGGAAATGAAATCATATGTGAATGAAAAGGCATGTCGTAGGAAAAGGCTTCTTGAGAATTTCCCGGTAGATACAGATGCTTTCTCTCCACTTCCAACCCATTTGTGTTGTGATAACTGTACCAAAGATTGCAAATGTGCATGTAAGTGTATAAATATGTGTAGCTGTGAAATGACATGTGATTTCCAGAGCCATTTTGTGCTAACATATATCATGAAAGCGAAAGATTCAGCATTTGATAGTTCAGATGATTCTGCTACAGGTTTTAGCAGTGAGTCAGACTTTGAAGAATATTTATCAAAACGGCCAAATGTTCTCCAGTTTTCAGATGAATCCGATTGAGAAACCTTTTCTTTATAACGAGCTTTCGAAAGCCAAGTGATGATCTATAACATTGATGCAATATAGAAACTATTGATGGAATTGAATTGAGTTGAATTTTCCATATGTTGTAGAAATAAACTTCAAAAGACCAGAGTCATTTTCAGCTTGACCCTTTGTCAAACAAGCCAAAGTTTGAGGTTTGAAATAGAGGACGTTTCTGGACAGCATTAGGGTAAAAGAAAAAAATGCTGATGACCAACATTTTCTCTTTTCCTCACAATGCTTTCAGGACTGTCCATGCTTAATTAATATAGTAATTTTCTATCGTGGTAACATTAGCTCTGTGAATTGCCGAAGTAATGCTATACACTGATTTCTTAAATGTTAAATTTATTAATTGGAGGATCCTATATCTAGTTTGTTTGTAAAGAAGTCCGTCCTTAACTTACTTTGGGAGCAATAGGATGTTAGAAAATGACAAAATTGCAAAATGACAAATATTTTTAATGAAGCCTTCAAGCTGAATTCATTTTTTTTTTATTGACAAATGTGCTTTATCGAGTAGAGAAAATTAATGTGAAACATAAGATTTTTGTATGTCAATATATTGTTCAAGCTTTTGATTTGTTACCCTTTTCTTTTTGTTTCATTCAATACATTTATGTACACAATTTGTTGACTTTTTATTTATTTTTTTCTATATTGAGTTTTGCTTTGCAAACTCTTTCTGAAATAGTAAGCCTACATGCATCATGTAGCAGAACTAATGGCTAATTATAGCAATGGAAAAATTTCTAACCCTATCAATATATAGTGCTCCCACGATATTCTGAATCCCGCCAAACAATAAAACATAAATCAATTTACTAATCATAGGTTATAACTCACGATGAATGACCTGGCAGAGCTTCTCTATCGTTTACCATGGGCTGCTCTGCCAGGTCATTTATTGTAAGGTATATAAAGATCAAAATGAAACCATATTGACGATAATCAGTTTTTTGATGTAAAATTGACGTGACGATTTGCATGTGCGTCTCTACAATAATATGTTTTTATAGGTTAAAGGTTTGTTTATAAACATCACAAAAGCGTGGAACACTTATACACAATGTTACAAAAATCCGTGATAAGCTCAAAAAGGGATCTTAACCCATTACCAAACGATACATTTTAGATTCAAATTCCAAATTCAAAGATGTTGCAGACGACAATTTCAATTTAAGGAAATTTAAAATCTTTTGGTCTTTTTCGGTAGAAAACATTAAGGGAAATGAAGAAATTGCTTGTCACAAGCAATTTCTTCATTTTCCACAATGTTTTCCAAAGCATTTATCTATAAGGGAGTCAAAAACAATCTAATAACACTGGGGTTCATAATTACTCATGCAGTGTCGTTTTGTTTAAACTTTGATTATTCGAACAGATTGTCATCTTCTATTTTGAAGATTTAATAGAAGTGCTCCTGTGAATATTTCTTTAGAGAAGACGATATCCAGTCTCGCAATAGCCCTCCGTCTAGATTATGAAAAGGGTTTGATATAATATTTTCAAACTCTGAATGTTTCCGACCGGGAATGAATTCAAACAACTTTTTCTCGTGAAATAACTTGACAAGAGTAAGGATGTCGTCTTCTGTATTGGCAGATGTATGTCTCCCAGAAGGTTTAAGCAATTTCACAGACTTATCATAAGATTCCAGAATTCTGTTTATTGGCGCAGCACTTTGACTAACTCTTGATACACTCCTCTCCGTGAACACACCACGGTAGCTGTGAATTTGGTCCTTAAATAGCTTGTTTTGGTGTTCCAGATCTAAATCATTCGGATGATTGGTGTCAAATTTGCCGCGATGATTAACAGTTCTATTCCAAATAAGTCGATGGGCTACTCGTTCTGTTAACAAAACTTTGCTCTGAACGATGGTCTCCAATATACCATAGGCATATTTTGGACATTTGAATGCCTTATACAGGAGGCACAGATACATATTTGTATCCATAATTCGCTGTCCATCCCCCATTCTGATGGCATCTGTATGATTAAGACGCAACAGTCCAAGTAAAAGAACACTATGTGTATAATTCTGAACCCAATGCATGTGACTCAGATGCCTGAGAAATACCATCAGAAGCAAATAATGGATCATAAACACCGTGAACATCTGACTCGTGCTGTCGCAACTTTTTTGTTTTCTTGAATCTCTTGTTGCAGAATCGGCAAAACAACGAGTTACTTTGGGGACCATATTCAGGTATCTGTGGTGTTTCGAGCTGTACATGTTTTTCTAGAAAGAGTTTTGCTTGAGATAATATGTATTCCTGCATTTCTCTTTGGTCCCCAATAGTTCCCGTGTAGGTATTCAGTGTGGGATCAGAGTCCACTGAGTTCATTCCAAAGTGGTTTAATCCTCCACATGTGATGTAAGCGGATTCAAACTTGTTCAACAACTCTGTAGATGCATAGTAATTGTCAGATGGCTGGTCAGTAACATTCCTGGCATTTATTGTGTTTCTTGCAGCGTACAAAGTCCCGATATCTCTTGATGATTTTGTGGAATAAAGACACTTCCATATAACCTAAAATGAAGGTAAAAATCATATGGTATTTTTTAAACATTTGTTATTAATATTTGCTTGTCCTAAAATGTTATTGATATCCCTTAACCCTTTCCCAAACAGGAAACTTTAAGACTACTCCAATTCAAAGCTCATGCAGACAACAAAATGGATGTTGAAAAAGAATGGAGTTGAGTATAAAATAGCTCGGGAACTATTGAGGCAAAATGAGAAAATGCTCGTTTCCATTACCATACATTTTCTTCTTTGGCCACAAGGAATTCCCAATTCACTTCTATTACGGATGAAAATCACCAGTCTTGTTTGGGTAAGTGTTAAAACGAAGGATATGAAAGCTTATGAGAAAAAAATCAACAATCCACATTTACAATCTACATTTCCTGTTCTATTTGTCAACGTATTCTTACATTCAATTCGGAGTGGTCATAAATTATCTTGGAAATGATTAGTATGTTAATTGTTTACAGCAAAAGTATGAATAATAACCTTCAGTAGTTCTGCTTGGTTGTGGAATTCTTCCATCTTTGGTATCAACCCTTCTAAACGACTGCTTGGGGAGCGACAATTAGCCATACTGGATTGGGCTGATTTGTGTCTTTCAAAGGTCAGGTAGTCGCCACCGCTTAAAACCTTTTGAGGCATTTGTGAGCCTTGTTCTTCGTCATCTTCATGACCAGGTACATACTTATGGAGAAATTGACATATATCCACCATTTGATCATTGTACTGTTCATTCTTCATCAACACACCCATGGTGACCTTAAGAGCAAAGACAATACATTCATTACTTTCAAATCAGTTAGGTGTGAAAGTTTCTCTGTTTTTGTCGCGTGGTAAAGGATATAGCAATCATATTGTTCCATTCCTAATTCAAATATAAATTCTTTTTTGCAAGCATTTAAAAGCATGTGATTATAATTTAATATTAGTTGATTTCATTAAAATCCGAGCGTTTTGATTGGCTAAATTTTTTTTTCATAACTCCATGAAAAAAGATTTGACATTGCCGGAACTTCTTTCGGAGTCAACAATATGCATAAATGGATGTGACCTGTACAAATCGGCATATTACGTTCGTTTTTATGTAAACTGCAAGTTTTATCATTAAATCTTAGTCTTGAATAGATTTTCTTGTAGAAACAAACTCAATTTCAAAAACTTATTGCTTAAAACGTACTTGAGGGGATGGAAAATAACGTTAGGACGACTGGATTCGCTGTAAACGACGTTGCAGTTACGCGCGCTTTTTATGACGTCATTTAAAGTTTTGGAGTTATGAAGAAAAAAAAAATTAGCCAATCAAAACGCTCGGATTTTTTATGAAATCAACTAATATTAAATTATACCTGCATGAAAAAAATAAAATTGCATTCATTCCTTAAATGTTTAAAGAGACGCCCTATTGCGACTTTATTCTCGTACTGTATGTTTTGGTACGAAGATTTGTTATTCTAATTTCTTTTAACAATACTCGTTTTCTATTGTTGCTAAGAAGCCAGAAAAAGCTTTTAGATTTGAAATGGAAACAACAAATTTGATTGAGACAAATCCCATTGGTAGACATAGATTAATGTCCCAAAAATTTACTGCAACACATTCTCTGGACGAATCCGTAAAAAGGACCCGTTTCCAATGCCAAATAGGGTATATTTTTCCCCAAATCTGGAAAGAAAATTCCCAATACAAAAGTCGTTCATTCTTTTTGAATGAAAATTCAATCATTCCCTTTCATATGTTGAGAAATAAGTATCCAGAGACAAACTAGAAGTCCCTTCAGTTGATTTCATAACCTATGCACATTACTCAATTTTTGTTGGAGTCTGTGATGAATTTTTTTTCCCTATTTTTGACAAAACAACGCATTTTCCCCAATTTGCCTGGTCTCGGACCCGTTCCCAAAACCACGAGAAAAAACACTGTCTATACAGCTGAATTATAGTTTACCACACTTAATTTAATGTAAGAAAAAACAAAATGCCCAGTAAACGGCGAAATTCTTTAACTTGAAATTTTCATAACTTTCATGTATGAAAATCTGCTCTTTCAGATAAAAAAGTAATATTGTTTATAGAATATTTAAAGTGACATTTCAGAATTATTTTTACATAAATTTTACTTTTATTCTACCTGAAAGAGCATGTTTTCTTATGAAAATTCTGAAAACTTCAAGCCAAAATATTGAACCATTTACGAGAAAAATATATTTTTGTGCTAAAATTAAACAAATTGTTGTGGGCTACAGTTCAGATTTATATAGAATTTGTCATTTCTGTCTCAACTTTGAAGGCCTGTTTTTCGCTTTTAAATAACAACTTCAAAAAACGAATGGCATTTCTACGCATTAGAATAAACAATTTTTGCATCAAGACATAACATACTTTTAAAAAATGAAATAAATGTGAAATGTCACTTTAACTATGGGATGCCCCTTTATAATACACTATACATTTTTTAAACAAATATTAACCTCATTTAATAATTCTGACTATTTGATAAATGGGACTATTTTGATCGTGTTATTCCAATAGAAGGAAAATAATTTTCAGATAATGATCAACTCATATAAAGATTGTTTTGTTTATTTAGCCTTGACGACATCTGCATGCCTAACTTGAACACTCTCATTAATCATATCAATTGTGAATTTGATTTTTCCTTGGGAAATTGTCTTCATTTTGAAAGTTACTCAATTTATGAATTAGCAGGATTACTTACCCTTTGTGTTTTTTGCTGCATTTCTTTCATGAAGGGGTGTTTAATGTATGCTGGTAATGTCCCTTTAAAGGGACGAAGCCATGAAATTCTTGAACACCATTCATGAGCTATATGGAAAGTAAAATTTTCTTTCATTTGTGTGTGCAAATCCTCACATGGTATAAGATCCCTGAATAAAGCTGACTGTATATTGCCTTTTGGCCTTGTATTGTCTAAATCATTTCCAGATACTCTATTCAAGTAAGCACACATATTGAACATATGAAAGTCCTTGGCCTGGTTTCTCTGTGTCATCTGTCTCACTTGTGTGCGCAAGTCAACATTATCACCTATGAAATAATAACCTGGGTGCATTGATTTTCTGTGATCGTGTAGGGATCTTCGTAACTGCGCTGCCTCGAGAATCAAATTTTCACTTACTGATTCGCTCATAATGTCTATTGTTTCGTCAACAGTGTCTATTTGTTTTAATAACATCTCTTCAATCCCTGAAGATGTTTCAACTTCTGATTTCCATTCATTTATTTGTTTTTCCCAGTTAGATGCAAGACGGTCGGCCATGTCTGTTGTAGCCCTGTAACTCAAACAGTTTCCTGTTGCGTTTAGTCTCGAGAAAGCACTCTTTTTGGTTCCACCTTTTAGTAAAATGAGACTATTAATACGCTGAACCATATTCATTTCTCTGTTATACAGATGGATGAGACCAGCTGCTGAAGACACTAGTTGTGGTATCAAGGCATCCCCCTTTTTAAACTTATTATTGACTTGCTTTGAATCTGTTGCGATCCCAATTAAGTATTCCCAAAAGACACCCATTTTTTGTTGAAGTTCTTCTGATGCTGTTACGATTGAAAAGCCCTCAAGTAAATCTTTGCTTTGACCTCTAAAAACAGACGGAGACTCTCTTTTGCACATTGTCTGTAAGTGTTCTTTAGTTCTCTTTATAAGCTCCTGCATAAACACGTCTCGAATTTCCACGTTTTCCATCATGAGAACAGCAGCACTTTTGTAATCACACTTTGACAAAAGCGTATGAACGTCACTATCATCTGGATAAGTAGGATTCTGAAAACAATAAGGATGAAAAGGTCTATAACAATTTGCCCTTAAAGGTTTACGAACTGAGAATGAAAACACCACTTTCTAGCCATACGAAATTAATCAAATTACATGCACCTGTAAATATACTTCACATAAGTTGATTCACCGTGCCAGATTTTAAGATTATGCTTCAAGAAGAAAATGATTTACAAATATTATTTTACTCTATATTCATAATTCGAGGGCTTGGTGCAAAAATATTGTAACTACTCTTTGTAAAATTTTACAGGAGAGGGAAAAAACTGGTTGACTTTCTCAAAGTTAAAGAGGAAAAATCTTTTTAAAAATCTAAATATCTTTTTAAGTATACAAAATTGAAATCTTATATTAGAACACAATAATCATGATGTATCCCTCTCTAAATATTCAATAAATGCAAAAAAGTGAATTTCTGAAAAATGTGTAGTTACAATAGTTTTGCACTGAGCCCTCGATATGCAAGGGAGATAATTTTGAACATTATTGTCAAATATTTCCATCGTAATGCATTAATTCAAAATTCTAAACCATACAAAATGCTTATGTTTGTATGTGGAATGGAAATGTAACACATTTTAGGAATTACTGGCACTTTTCAAATTTCGCCTCTGGCTCTGCATTTCGTTCGCAGTTCGTAAACCCTTTGCGAAACAGAAAAATTTTTAGGTGGTCCACATTGAAAGCTGTTGCACAAGATAAAATTGATGTTGATTAAATGATTTGTGTACAATTTAGCAAAAACATTTGCAAAGACAGAAAATGCTGGTTATCATCAATTTTTTTCCTTCACATTAATCACGGTGGGGATTGTGCATGCTGGGATGGATAACGAATACGGACAAAAATAATCTCGAATCTTGTCAAATATTTTGCAATAACTCCTTTATTTCTTTGTCGATTATCAAAAGGTCTGTTGCATGTACCCCGCCTTGAAAAATCTCTTTCCTCGGATACATGGATTATTTGTCGTATCCTTTTAATTTTTCCAAAAATTGATCCCAACTGACCAGAAAAACGAAATGATAACGACTACGGCAAAATAAGCCACGCTTCAGGTAGGAAATTGTGCAATAATTTTCTTATTTCTGTGTCAATTTTCAAGCGGTTTGTTGCATGTACCCCGCCTTACTGAGCGCTTTCCTCAGGTGTATTACTCATTTGAAAACTCGACATATTTTTTTTTTAAAAAAAATGATCCCAACTGACCTGAAAAAAACGATCAGATTTTTTGTCGTTTTTTCTGGTCGGGTTGGGATCACTTTTCGCAAAAAGTACAAAAAGGTTTCGTGTAAATCATACATCGGAGGAAAGAGCTCAGTAAGGCGGGGGTACATGCAACAAACCGTTTTTGAATTGACGCAAAAATAAGGAAGTTATTGCAAAATGTCTTACCTGAAGCGAGGCAAATTTGTCCGTAGATTTACCCATCCCAGCATGCACAATCCCCACCGTGTTAATTGGTCCTTAGTTTTCTGTCAAAGGCACACCAAAACCTGGCCCCAGTTTCTCGAAAAAACTTAAGTACATTCTCATGAGGTTCATGCTCAACTTTATTTACCAATCAACGTTAATTTGGTATTCAATTGACCTTCACATGGCTTTCGTGTGATTTGAGCTCGGTGCTCAGATTTGAGTCTGAGAACGTACTTAAGTTTTTTCGAGAAACCAGGGCCAGGTCTTGTTTGGAAAAAGGGTTATTTAACCTTTCCAAAGCAAGACCAGGGACCCATATTATCACCGATCGATCGTACAATTACTTTTTGTGTAATTAGAATAAAAATCTAAAAACATTTTGTAATAGAGAAGAATAGGCTTTATAAACTTTTTTATTCCACTAACAATGGTTCCATAAACATTGCCGCTGATTATTGACCATATACAGTGTATATTGCCATTTTCAATACCCCCCCCCCCCCCCCCCCCCCACACACACACACACCCCCCCCCCCCCCAAAAAAAAAAAAAAACATGACAAAAATTATTTTGGTTGCTGTATGGTTAAAATATCCCAAAATCGACAAGTACTTTCCTTTGAAATACACACAATTTAAGTTCCCATTAATTGTTCTGGTATCTTTGGTTTTGCTACAAACCATAATGTGGTTTCAGAAAACTGGATGTTTAAATGCAATATTTGAATAAAGATGGCATACCGTTGTCTTTATGATTCTGTCATCACCTTGATTGTCGTTTTTCGAGTTCGGGTCGCTTGTACGGGGAAAGTTGTCTTTCTGTAGATATGGAAAATAAATATGCAACATCGTAAAAAACAAAACTTTTAAAACAGAAAGTAGAACAATCAATCAATGCTACAGACATTTTTATTCACACAAAGCAACACAGGCCAGTTTTCAAAAGTGATTATAGCAAAATTTAAGGGTATTGTTCAAAAATTTAACGGTATTGTTCCATAATTCGAACCAATTATATATTGATAATTTATAACTCTTTTTTGCGACAATCTCTAGTTTTGGTGGTTCTATCTAAGAAAGTCATTGAAAACACTGGAGAAAGGAAAAATGCTGAAAATCAACATTTCCTTATTTTACCCTCATTGCTGTTGTACAATAAAGTCAAGTTATCCTTCACGTTTTATCGTCGCTAAGTCACGGTAAACATTATGACATAGAAAGATGTTAATGGAATACATTGTTTTTGATAACTTGAAAAAGTTCATTAAAATTATAGTCAGGCAAATATTTAAACAATTCAACCCTTTGCCAAACAACCACAACTTCCTTAAGCCCAAATTAATAGGAATTGCCGGTGTGTCGTAGTAAAGTGACCCCCATAGAATACTGACACCCCGGTCACTATTTTATATAGAATACTGACCCCCCGGTCATAATATTATGACCAGGGGTCATAGTACTATGACCTCCCCCACACGTAGAAAAGTGACCCCTCACGTAGAATTGTGACCCCCATAATATATCGACCCCCTTCTCCAGATACATACATACCACAAATCTTACTCTAATATAAACCCAACTATGGTAGACGTACAACATAATTATCTCAATCGATAGGCATCGAAGGTGCAATGGCACACGTCTGTGCATGCATCTGTCCGCACAATCAGAGTGTTTGACCGCAACTTTTCATTCATTGACAGACACACGGATGAACGGAAGGATAGTATGACAACTAAATGCTCCCCGAAACTTTTTTCGGGGAGCATAAGTGATAAGCTAGTTGGGGGTTAGTATTTTATAGATAAAATCAGGGGGGGGGGGGGTCGTTATTTTAACAAGGGGGGTCGGTATTTTATAGAAAGGGGTCAGTATTCTATATAAAAAAGTGCAAGGGGGTCAGTATTCTATGGGAGTCACTTTACTATGTTACACCGGCTTTCTTCAGACTAGTGATTTCAAAATCAGGGTTGCTTGTAATGATTTTATTTAATCCTGTCCTAAACTTCAAAATTTTAGAGTAGTCGAATTTGAAAAACTGGTAGATAAACATAGAATTTGTGGGAAAAAAAATATCACAGAAAACATTGATAGGAGAGATTTCTGCTTATCAGTATTTTCTTTTTACCCTCAATGTTTCGCTATCCTATACTTTTTGATAATTCAAAACCATGTCTTGTTTGGGAAAGCGGGCTAAATGAATAAAACATTGAATTCAACTGCTTACTCACCGTAAGTTCCTGCAACATAAATGAGGTCTTTTTCCACTCTAAATTCGGGTTCATTCAACAAGCGCTTCTTTGCCTTCTTGCCATGAGAAATATGCAATCTTTCTAATGTTGAAATGTACTGTTCCTTTAATGTATTGACTTTATTTTCCAAGGAACTTAATTTTCGCACACAATTCCTACACACATGATCTGTACTAACAGATTGTGAAATTGACACATTTAAATATTTCTCTATCAGATGACAGTGTGAAGTTTTTGAACTGTTATGAAATAGGTCGAAGTCTGTAATGTTTATTTTTTATATCTATCCCACAAATGATACAAATAAATTCCTTTGTTGTTGGGGTAAGTTGCAGTCTGGTTATGGTTTTCACAGGCGTTTCTGTCATAGTTGGTCAACCATCCGAGATTTGCATAAATAAAAAGTTTCGTGGCAATTTAACAAAGTTCTACAAACCAACTATTCACACACAATGTTAAAATTCATTTTCAATGAATAATTGTCAATATATATTTAAATCTTGATCTGGAGATATTCCAATGAAATAACTGTACAAAATTATTTAATTACAGAAAACATTACTGTTCTAAAAATGATTCTCTGCTACTAAGAAAGTAATAAAGCTTCTAAAAAATTCAGAAACACATTAATATTGGACACACGCGTACACCGACCAGTATTTAATGTTATTTAACAGTGGTGTTTATGATAACAGAGATGGGGCCATGAATCAAATTGTTAAGACACTATCAACATTCCTCCCCGTGGGAAAGCAATAACTTACCTGATAATGAACCAGCAATACTTCAGGGTTTTCCTCAGTCTGTTAAGAACGACACAGAGCAACAATTTTCTATGTACCTTATTTCATTTTTTCTAATACAAATGATGTTATTCTTAACAGACTGACATCAGTCTAACCTTTTATAGGAAGAGCTCATTATATAAAATAGGCCTATTCGACAGTCGTATTGCACGTTGGTAGCGGGGACATGACAGTCTCTTGTTGATATTGGAGTTATTTATTTATTTATTTATTTATTTCGATTTATGTTTTTGTAGAGTAGCCTAATTATTTTCAATAATTAATCTATGTGTGATTATTGATTTCTGGATAGTAGTGAATAATACACACCCACAGGTAGGAACTTATTTTTTTGTACATGACATTAACCCAATTACCAAACGGCAAAATATTAGACTAGTCCAATTTGTAAGATCTTGTACACGACAATTTCAGGTGAATAAAATTTTACATGTTTTCGTCGTTTAGGGTGAAAACATTGTGGAAAATGTAGAAATTGCTTGTCACAAGCAATTTCTGAATTTTCCACAAAATGTTCCAAAGTAGAAAGAGTCATTCTATGTGAATCAAAATGGGTGTTATTAAAGATAGGATTTGTATAAAATATGGCAAAGAAAATATTGAGACAAAGGGAGAAACTGCATATTCTAAAAACGTTAAAAACAGGTCTTGTTTAGGAAACGGTTAAATGAAGTTATTGTTGAGTTAATGCCGTTAATCTTCGCTTTTCATTAGTTATGAGTTGTTCGCAGAAAAGCGACGTAATTAACTGTGCTTGTCCGTCAGTTATGAAATTATTTTTTTTCATTGCAAATGATCGACGTACTGTTGTCACCATCTTCCTAATCCCTAATCCGAGTTTTCTCTTTTAAATGAGCGGCACCAACATATCAAAGAGCGAATTTCATCAGAGAAAACTCGGATTACTTAATCCCAATATCTGGCAGCCTGATCAGTGTTTCGTCGCTTTTCAACAAAGACATCTCGAAGCCGATTCCAATGAGTAGGATAATCCGAGTTTTCTCTGATGAAATTCGCTCTTTGATATGTTGATGTCGCTCATTTAAATGACATAGATTTAATGAAGATTGAAATATATTTTTCATTTTGAAAATCCCTCTATTTGTAGCTTTGATCAATATTGAAGGAGAAGGAGAAAATGCTGATAATTTCTATGAATGATTTAAAAAAAAAATCCTCAGTATGATGAAAAAAGATTTATTTCAAAATATGTCTGAAAAAAGTTGAAACATTAAATTCGTGTTTTATAAAAAACATTTATAAACACAAAATTATGTTCAGCAACTGATCCGTGAAAAATATTGATGTTATTAAAATCCATATTTGGAAGTTAACTTTTACAGATTACATGATAGTTACGCTAATGTCAGTCTACACTTCTAACGCAACACTTATATTTTTCATCATAATTAAATAAATCATGCAGTATATTTTATGAAATTTTCAGCAAATATAAATCTGTAACATTTACATGTTTTCTGTAAATTTCACCAAAATCAGTTGATTCAATCATAAAAAATAGGATTTGTTACCAACACCCAAATACAAAAAGTCACAAAACCACATGCGATTGCAGAATTCAAAATCATCAAAGCAAGCTTCACCAAATCATGCTCATATCTCGTAATTCTGCTCCATAAGATCTGGTTACATGCTTTTACATTCCAAGCAATGCTAGAATTCAGGTGCACCTATTTTGTTCGAGAAATAATGTTATTCACGTGAACTCATCAAATTTGTTACCAGAGATAAGTCTTTCGCCTTTAAATTGCTCCAAGACATTTAAAAAAAAAACCTGGAACATGCACTTAATAGGGACGAGTGAAGAGTTATCCCACAAATATTCATCATACATCATGGTTTGCCAATGAGAAGGGATGACTTTGTGTCATCCAGGTCCATGGCGGACACACAGAATGTTAGCAGAGTGTCATAACATTTAATGCTGTCACATGAATAACACGAATTGACGTTATCAGCTCGCACGGCTTTATTGCGACTTTTTGATTTCTAGTCATAATATATGAAAAGCAAATTCAATAATTTCTACTCAATATTTCTTTATGAAAATTACAGATATTTAGCCAATATGTATGAATGAAATATGTTGAAAATTTGATGACAAATGGTTTATCAAATTTCAAGTTATTTACAAAAAGGTAAGTGTTGCGTTAAATTAAGTGTATACGTGTATAAGGGCTACGAAAAAGAGGGGATAATGACTTTTCAAAACGTAAAATATATTTAATGTTCATCAAACCCTATGTAGTGGGTACTAATTTGAATCGTCTCTTCGAGACAATCCAAAAGAGTACACACAATACAGGGTTTTTGATTTTATGTACATGTATAATAAAATATTATATAGTGCAATTTACCCCCTATTATCAAATATTCTTTGCATAATTTTATTATAAGATTATTCATCTATGAAAATTTAAATATCGTTGCAAAATTATTACTTAACCCATTCTCAAACAAGACCTGGCTTTGATGTCTATGATAAAAAGGCTTGGGAAAATACTGATAACCAGCATTTCCTCTTTTTGTCTCAATATTTTGTGTACTATATTGTACAAAAATCATCTCTTTATCAACATTAATTTTGTCATCTGCAACAGCTTTAAAATTAGACCATCCTACATTTTTGTTGTTTCGGGAAGGGCTAATAGGCACCATGACTGGTATGCCTGATGATATTTCAACCCAAACACAAACGAGAAAATTTTGTCCGCTTCAAATTTAAAACCTGCTTCAGACGACAAAATGGATTTGAATGAATATGGAATTTATGCCAATTATATATTGGTTGAAATGAAGAAAATGGTGTTGTTTGGGATAGGGTTAATGGGGCACATACTAACTAGTTTTTTCAGGGACGAAAGCAACACGAGGACAGTCAGCAAGGGCGGACGGGACCCATGATTTTTTCCGGGGGGGGGGGGGGGGGGTGTATGGCTTAAAATGTGATAAATATAGTTGCTTTTCAACGAAAACCTCGTTACTGCAGCTTTTTTAAGCTGCAGTTACAAGGTTTTCGTTGAAAAGCAGCGACATGTAACATTACGCTAAGTATATGTGATCTGCCCTTGGTCAGAGTCTGCATTGTTGTGTGGTGCATATTGCATTATCTTGGGGCAGAGGGGGTGGTGTAGAAAAGGGATTTCAGCTTTGGTACCAACTCCCAAGTAAACTATTTCACCATCAAGGTCCAACTTATATCTTTAAATGTTAGTTTGAATGTAAAGTGCGGATATATTAATTATATACATATTTGATTTAGAACTTCATTTGAAATTTCCTTTGACAGAAACTCAACTCGACTCAACTCAACTCAACATCTTTTAATCGGCATGTCGGCACTTGTTTTGCCTTTGGCCAAAAGAAAACATTTACAAAATAATGCATACACATGCATTAAAATAGCATCATACAAACAATTTCAAAGACAAATAAACAACAACAACAAACAAACAAACAAACATAATTTGTACTAATTATCAATATCAAATGATCTAGCTTTGCATGTTGAACATTCCATAAGATATTTCGTTCTTAATATATTGTTACCTGTTTTTATGCCAAACAACCTCGCATGGGTCCCTTTGAGACATACGTACAAAGTAACCTTGGTAATTTTGATGGACGGTCGTGATTAGTCAACATGACAGTTTGCTAGTTTAGCTATTACTTTATGACGAACCCTTCAATAATGTGTATCTACTAAACCCTTTCCCAAAAATTCTCGTTATTTATATAACGCCCTACAAGATAAGGGCGTTGGTAATGAAATAAATTGCTTGCGACAAGCAATTTCTTCACTTCCCACAATGTTATTCTACCTCAAAAGACAGAAACACATAATTTATCATAAAGTTATATTCACTTGAAATTGTCGTCTGAACCATCTTTGAATTTGGAATAGTCCGAAATTTTGCCATTTGATCTGGTAATGGATTAACCATTCCCAGACAACAATCTGTTGGTGTAATACACTCTTATATAGCTGTTGCATGCAGTAAACCGGCTGATTAGATTTTATATATATTGATATTATCAAGAGTAGGGTAAATCCACCATAATTCGGACGCTTAATTTATTTACAGTTGACAATCGGCGGTCTCTCTTTCCTAACAGTGTCACACTTCCACCCTTATTCACCGATTGACATGAAAAATAGAGTCCGAGTTTCCCAAACACATCACTGTATGCCACGAAAACGAGGCTAAACTTTCGTTTACAGTGCATTATTGACTGCATGTAGAAGCGGGGTAACTCGGTCGCAGGAACTTTTATTTCGGACACAGGGTTGAAACATTTGTACATATACGTTTTTTTTACGAAAAACGTCTTAAAACTCAATATTTTCAATTGTTAATGCATGTTATTACGAAATAACATCGATTACAAAAGAAATGAGTACATGGCCAACAAAATATAACACTGACTCCATAAACCGAGATCACGGCAACATATCCAACCATGCCCATTACAGCAACAGGTGTCACGCCTCAAAGAAGGGATATTAATCAGTTAGAATTATGAGTTCATAAATGTACAGGATTGGAAAAAGATCTAGAAACATTCTTAATTAAGAATCTATATGAAAATTATCAACATATTTTGATTTAAACATCTTATAGAAGACATCTATTTAGTGACCGAATTTGTCACCCTGCAAGAATTTGCTGACCGAATTTTAAGGGAAGGCAAATTGAAGTCTGGTTAATTCGGATATTTCTTGCGATTTATGATAATTACTTCACATAAAGACACCAAAAACGGTATAAAGTTATAAAATAATATTTACTTTACAGTATACAAACTAAATTGACTTAAAAAGACGTGAATTTCAAGTAATAAATAACTCCGATATGCGCTATGTAAAGTAGTGACTTTCAAATGCGTCCGCCCAGCACAGGCAAAGGAAGCATGGGTGTGTGAATAAATTGCATGCTTCCTCACCTTGAACAAGACAGTTGTTACTATACACCCAAATACACTTCCAAATTTTTAACCGTGACCTGCGCATGAAGTGAGCAAACAAAAGGTCACGTGGTCTTTTTACTATATAATTCATTGTGCGAGTCGTTATTTTCGTGCGAGCATTTTTCATTTATTCTGCCTAAGTATTAAGAATATTTTATACAGTCATTTGCATTAATTATTAGAGTTTTCAGTTACAGGAATATTTTTGCAACTTTGATTGAAAAAAAGAGATTTTTTGGCTTGTAATCATTCGTACCCTGTCTCCATCGCCCATTACCACCATGCAAGTTCAGGATGAGCTACTGCTTTTGAAAACCATATAAAAAGAATTTTGCAGGAGCAAGTGAGCTCCTTAGTACTGTCCAAGTGTGAGTGGTAATATTTTGCATGTGTTTGTGCTCTAGATTAGAGCCAATAATGGACAGGTCACAGGATGGATTCCCAGCCGCAGAGCGTGGACAATTATAAATTAACTTATTGCTGAAATATTGTTGAGAGGCGTTAAATTAAAAAAACAATTGAAAAGAAAAATGTTTTAAACTTTTACCAAACAAGAAATTTTAATTTTTTGACTGTCAAGGGCGGATCCAGGATTTTTTTCAAGGGGTGGGGGTGGGGTCTAGCCTATAAGATGGCTTTGAATTTGTGAATTTTGTAATGTTAGATACCATACTAACGCTGTGTAGTCAAAATTCGATTTTCGACATATTCAAGGCGGGGTCCGGACCCCGACCCCCTTTTAGATCCGTCTTTGTCTGTCTTACAGAGATTGTTTCAAAAATCATTTCAAGGGACAAAATAATGAAATACTTTTAATCAGCATTTTCTCCTTTTGCCTCAAGGTTTTCGTTACTATATTACTATATTTTTCATGGGGGTCCAAGACCAATTGCCAGGGCGGGGGGGGGGGGTCCACGCCCAAATGATGACTTAAATGTGTGAAATTATGTAACGTTAGGCCTATATTGACGCTTTAATTATAAATATAGTCAACATTCAATTTTCGGCTGATTCCAGGGGGGAGGGGATGCGGACATCCCGACCCCCCCCCCCACACACACACACACTCTAGATCCGCCCTTGCACAAAAAACCTACTTTCATGATACCCATTCTGTTATCTGCAAGAGCTTCCAAATTGAATCAGGTGCCGTTTAGGAAAGGGTTAAGCCGCTGTCAAACTTGAAAAGTCTAAATTATTTGTCGTTTGGGAAATGAGCTTTAACAGCTATGTTTTTATTGTCAAATTGATCTACCATAATGAATTACACAGGCGGCAATCACGTGACTTTGTTATGATATATTTTCCTCGCTTACGTAAACAAAAACACTCGGTAAGAACACATTTTCTCAAATTTTGAATCAAATACTTATCACTCAATATTGAGATACGTGCCATTCGATACGTCATACTCTCTGGTCTATTTCGGTACCAAGATCGTCCCTCAAATCCCTGTCAAAGCTGAGAACATTCGTGCAAAGTATTTTTAAATGCCGTGATATATTTTCTTAAGAAATGTTTGCACTTTGCACGAATGTTCTCAGTTTTGATATGGATTTGAGGGATGATCTTGGTATCAAAATAAACCGGAGATTACGACGCATCGAATGGTACGTATCTCAATTCTGAGAGTTAAGTATTTGATTTAAAATTTGAGAAAATGTGTTCTTACCAAGTGTTTTTGTTTACATAAGTGAGGAAAATATATCATAACAAAGTCACGTGATTGCCGCCTGTGAATTATCTTTCTTCATAAACCTTTCGGTACTGACATAATCATCTTCACACTGAAAATGGCATGTTTCGTACTATTTTTTTTTTTTGGGGGGGGGGGGGGGGGGGGGAAAGGGGGGTTTACGTGAATATGAGAGTTTAACCTTGCGGCTAGGTCCTCAAAAGATCCGAGGATACTACTTTTTTGGAGGGTCAAAAATGACTTAAAAGCCGATAAAGGCCATAAATGGAAGTCAGTCAATGATATCCCGTCGAGATTCACAGAGGAATCATCACTAAACGGAGTGTGAAGCCTCTTAAACTTCTTCTTTCCTCCGTTCATTTCCATTGCACGTTGGATGCTTTACTCACATTTGGGTCAGAGCCTCGATCTGGCATCAAAAAGTGTTACTATTTTTAGTAACAAATTGGAAGTGTATTTGGGTGTATTTATAGTAAAGAAATCACGCAAGGAAAACATAACGCAAAATAGTCCAGAAACGGAAATAACAGGAAGTTGGTGTTATGGTTGGATACGGTTTAGACTGTAAATGACCGAGTTACCCCACCTGACCGAAATTTAGTGGAACTACCCTAATGCTGAAATTTCTTCTGTTTTCCTAAATGTTTCCGAAGCTGTTTCTCTTAGGTACGTCAATGTGGGATTTTTATTTTGGCGGGGTGGGGGGGGGGGGGACTGAATTGAAATGTCACAATTAATGACACAATGTTTGTTTAGATAGCCTGAACTATTACGTCCAGCATTTTATAGCTCCAATTGGCCACATGTGCCCCTATTCATTTGTTCCTTTTATAATTTGTACTGATTCCTTTGTCAAAAGCAGGTCTAGTTTGGGAGAGGGTTAGAATTTGAAACTGTTTTCTTGATAACAGTAGACATTTTAAACCCATTACCACACAATGACTCTTTTTTGACTCTCCACAAAATAATGGCCATGGGAAACACAGTGGAAAATGAAGAAATTGCTTGTGACAAGCAATTTCTTCATTTACCACAACGTTTTCAATCCAAAAAGACCTAAAAAGTAAAAAAATCAATTTAATTGAAATAGTCGTCTGCAGGATCTTTCAATTTGGACCGCTCTAAATTTTTGTCGTTTGGTAATGGGTTAATTGTTATATTTCAACCGAAATACAACAGAACAGCAAACATCTACATGTATGTTAATCCATTACTGCACAGTGACGCCTTTTGACTCCCTTACCTGAAAATGCTTGGAAAACATTATGGAAAATGAAGAAATTGCTTGTGACAAGCAATTTCTTCATTTTCCACAATGTTTTCTAACCCAAAATAGAAAGATTTTCACATTTTTAGTCGTTTTGGAAATGATTGTTTTTTATCAGCAGTAGGTATATCATCTTTTGTCCAAATGTTCTCTTAACCCTTTTCAATTGGGGACAATACACCCTTGCAATTGAGTTTTTGACTCATTTGAGGGACGCCGCCTTTTTCAACCACATTATCTCGAGAACAACTTTCAGTTTCGTATTCATCATAAAAGGTCAAATGGTCAGTGAACCCAATTAACCTATTCAGTCCAGTTTTTGGGTATTTCCCAAATGTTTCTTAATTTAGAAAGATTTTCCAAAAATGATTCTAATTTTAGATATTTGAAAAGCCTTTCTTAGAATTTCGAAAAAAGCGTATTTAAGAGAAATGCTCTATTTGGTCACATCAAATCTGCTTTTACGATGGGCCAGGAACGACCGGAATATACGTACTTTCCACTTTTTAACTTCGTCAGGTATAATTTGACAATATTTTAACTTTTGTAACTCACAATATTCACTTCTGGTGATCTCGGCCAAAGCGAGGGACGTTTTTCGCTACTACAAGGTACAGATATTTTGCGTTTGAATGTGAGTTTAAAGATCTGATTGGATAGTTTTTCTAATAAAAATGAATTTGTTCTAAAAAATAGACCGGATTTTCCGATATGTATTAACAAACCGTCTGTGTTGTTATAAAATCTCGTAATTACGGCTTTATGGAAGCCGTAGTTACGATATTTTATAACAACACCGACGGAATACAATGATCGCGAAAAAACTTCCCACGCTTTGGCCGAGTTCACCACCAGTGATATTCATCTACCTTGTTTTGGATGTAGGGCCTCAGGCCATCTGATCGGCCTTACTGCGAGTGTTTGCTTCTGTAAAAAGAATTATTAACATTTTGCCAAACAAGACCTGGTTTTGACGTCCCAAGGAAAAAGGCTTGAGAAAACATTGAGGCAAAAAAAGAAAGTGCTGATAATCAGCACTTTCTCCTTTTGTCTCAATATTTTCTGAACTATTCTGTATGCCATTTCTTTCTTTAGCAACGTTCATTTTGTCGTCTGAAGCACCTTTCAAATTCAACCACCCTAAAATTTTGTCGTTTGGGAAAGGGTTAATAATAATAATAATAATAATAATAATAATAATAATAATAATAATAATAATAATAATAATACAATAATAGATCTAATAAAAAAAAGATTATTGCCTATAATTGAACTAGAATCTATAAGTAGTTGAAGGCGACATTAATTTTTCAATGTGATGGAATTTTAAGAAATGTATGACTTTGGTGGTAAAAATGTTGTGGAAAATGAAAAGAAATGCTTGTGATAGATCTAATATCATGCGCGATCACAAGGAAAAAAATAAATAAACAAATCAGCGTATGATTATTATCATGACAGCTTTTTACTTTGTCGAGAGATATTTTGCTTGCTTTCTCAAACATTTGCTTGTATTGAGCTCTCTAACAAAAAATGGCCGGAGAAACCATTGAAAAAAATAAAGAAATTGGCGATATTCAGAAATGTCTCATTTTCTCTCAATATTTTTTATGCAACAGCATGCATTCTTTTCGTTTTGATATCATTTTTCGTCGGTTATTCTTTTCAAACGGGAATTGTCTTACCTTTTGCAATGAAAGTAGTTTTTTTTAAATTAAAATATTGCCTATGCAATATAGCAGAAAATGATAGAAATTGCTTATTTTAACTACTAGATCTATAATTAGAAACGAAAAAGACGAAATGTCATTTTAAGGTAGAATACCCGCAAGGTGGCCATTTTCAGATTCATAAAACATCGGATATTATCGAGCGTCGTCGTTACGAAACACCGAACCCATTCGAGCGCGATCGTAAACATTCGGCGGCGGAAAGTTCCACCGCCGAATGTTTTCGACGTCGCCGGAATAATTCCGACGTCGCGCAAATCTCATTAGGGGACTACCTTAATTGAATCTAAACATGAATTTGGTGGGTCTATATTGAAGGACGGATAACACATTATCTTTTCGAACTAAATTTGTGTCAAAAAGAAAAAGTTTTGGTTTTCAGTAGCTGATCCAGCATTTCTGTTTACGTGGGTTTGAATATACAAATAGGGGGTTCGTTTTCCTGTTATTGCACAATTTTAACTGAATTTCTGCTTGAAAATGAAATAATCAGGCTACAAAGGGGGCTCGTTTAAACACCCTAACCCCGTCTGGATCTGCCAAAGGTTGTAATTTACTTTGCTGTCTGCAGCTCCTTTCGAATAGGAAGGGTCCAAATATAATTTAGTCGCTAGGGAAAGGGCACTAGTGAAGGGGGCGTGACCCAATTATGCATGCATGCACGTTACATGACCTTGTTTTAGACTTGACCACCTATAGGCTGACAACCTGTCATATCGCACACAATAAAGATGTATTGTTGACAACAGGATGCTAGGCTATTGTATGTGCTTGTCAAATAAATGTGCACCTGCAGTATTATAGCTATACAACATTTGGTACATGTACGCGATGTTTTTTGTCAATCGCTTATAATAAGTATTTTTTTTATCCCGTTTATCCCTCTCTCAAACAACAGTGGCGGATCTAGAGGGGGTTCGGGGGTTCAAACGAACCCCTTTCTGTAGCTTAAAGGGGGAATAACACTTAACATCTTGCAAATTTTCCGAGAACTTCGTACAAAAAAAAATAAATATATCGTTGGTGGGGAGTCAAAACCTCGTAACTACAGCTTGAATAAGCTGGAGTTATGAGGTTTTGACTCCCCACCGACGATATATTATTAAAATATGGTCTTTAAATTGTTTATACTAGCAATTTTACCCGTCTCGAATTTTGACCTTTGACCTCGATGACCTTGACCTATCCGGGGCTGACCTTTGACCTCGATGACCTTGACCTATCCGGGGCTGCACTCCACCTAATCCCGTCCCGTAACCCGTAAGTAATCCCGTCCCGTAACTAAGCAATCCCGTCCCGTAACCCGTAAAAAACGATAAATTTGACCTTTGACCTCGATGACCTTGACCTTTCAAAAAATGAACCCCTCAAGCTAATATCCGGGGCCGCCCTCCACCTTCCCTCCAAGTTTGGTGAAGATCGGCCCAAGGACCTGGGAGGAGTAGGGGAACAAACAGACAAACAGACAAACAGACAAACGTTGCTCAAATTATAGTATGATGCCAAATCTTAGCTTTCTACCTTGTGTATTGGCTTAGATGTCGACAGATTTAAAACCCCATGAGTTGGCAATACCATGCTTTGTCATTCAATATGGGAAAAAGGTTACATTCTTACAAAATGCGTTTATTGTCAAAAGTTAGGAATATATATCATCAGGCCCGTAGGAAGCAATTTCATATTGGGGGGGGGGGGCTAAAGCCCTTGTTCTGAATATTGGGGGGCTAATTTGGATTTTCCCAAAATGTTCAGTGTGAAATTAAGAAAATTTGGCATTTTTGGCAAACTTTGGGGGGGGGGGGCTTAGCCCCCCCTAGCCCCCCCCCCCCCCCTGTTCCTCCGGGCCTGCTCATAACAAAGTCACATGATTACTGCCCATGAATTTCTTTCTTCGTGATTTCACGAAACCCATTTTTTGTCAACCACTGATGGACTGAATGATATTTTGACAACGTGAAAAGAACAAGTGGTGACTTCGATGCGATGTTGTATTTATACTAATTCAAAAGCTACAAAGAGCACATGGTAAGGTACATTAGATGCTGCAATACAACCGACAGTTGGCGTAAATCAATCAATAAATCAATCAATCAATCAATCAATCAATCAATCAATCAATCAATCAATCAAGCAAGCAAGCAATTAACCAACCAAGGTATCAATCAATCAAGGTATCAATCAATCAAGCAAGCAACCAACCAACCAAACCAGCAAGAAATCAGTCGATATCGTCAAAAATTAGAATGTCGCAGCTTATGCGTTATATATACATTGTGTTTGATCAAAGATTTACGAGGGTCTCAAGCACTTGAAAATGCTCCATGGCCCAGTTTAGCTTGACACGTCAAGTTATGCAAATTGATTCAATCTGTCAAACAGGTTGTCCCTTCTGGAACTTTCGTGAGTTATGACGTAATTATTACATTGTCACGTGCATTAACCTTTATCAAAACAAAGACTGGTTTAGATGCAATGAATGGATATAGTTTGGGCAAATATTAAGACAAAAGGAGAAAATGCTGTTGACAAGCATTTTCTCCTTTTTGCCTCAATATTTTCTTGTTATTTTGCGCACAAATTCTATCTTTCTCAGTATCCAATTTCTCGTCTGCGGCAGCTTTCAAATTGAAATAACCTCAACAGTTGTCGTTTGGGAAAGAGTTATTCAAAACACATCACGAGACCGAATAGACTCACGTGACCCTAATGTACTTTATACTAAAATGATTAGTAGAAGAAAGGCATTTGAAAGATTCATTGCTGCTACCTTCACCTTTTCCAAACGCCAAAATATAGTAGGCTATTTCAGGCTGTTTATATCCATATAAAAACCTGTTCTGATTATCTTTGTTCAGAACATTTTAACACAAAGTCTGGTCAATACATGGCAGAACATCTCTTCCGTTCAGCCTTAGTTGCTCTGCCAGGTCATTTATCTTGTACTATATAAAGTTAATATCTGAAGTCCTGTATTTCACTTCATTCTAAATTGGAAAAAAAATGAATTTGTTGAAACAGACGATAAAATTGATATCGATATTTTACAATATACATGTACATGTTGTACAGAAGTACTACAGACAAAAGAAACAAACGCTGATAATCAGTATTATCTTCTTTTGTCCCACTTTTTCCATGTCTTTTCTGTCAGGTATTCCAAAATGTATCATTGTTTAGGAAAGGGTTATTCAAGCAGTAAAATCACACAGTGCTTCATACATGTAGCTTTCTAGAATGATCAACGTCAACATAAATTCACGCGCTTCCTAACGCTAACGTTATACAACATAACAAACGAAGCGTAAAGCCCGGTTGTTAAATTATTAATACAGGATGTTTCATCGTTTGTATTATAAAGAGTGAAGGGGATGTAGAATAACGAGTGAGAAAACATAAGGTGTAAATTTATATTAATTAATTTTTAATAGTACAATGTAACTATGTGTCAATTTGCACGGAAAATTGAAACTCCTTTACTTTGGATTATATTTTGTTGCCTGCAACTGCGTTTAATTTGAACAACAGTGAAGATTACCTACCATGGGTTAACATAAGTTGCGAAACTTACTACGAAACTTAGCATATAATCAAAAACATTGACCCATGTCTGCGAACTGTGCAGGCCGATAATGCTAGTAGTCGATATGATAAATGCATTTGAGTGCGATCATTTTTTCACGTGACATGTTTGAGCTGGAGAAGTGACACTGACACGGAAATTGAGATCATCATTGATCCAGATGAGCCTTTGCTTACACGGCCATATTAGGCTGCGCCTAGGCACAATTTAGTGTTCGACCTACTTTTTGAACCAATGAAATTGAAGTATATTTTAAAAATTCGCCGCTCTTTTTCGCATAAACAAGCTGCCGGCTAGTTTATATGACGTCCATACATAGCCACACCCAGTCTCCGATGAACCGCTAGCGAACACTAACAAAGATAAAGCCTGTATGGAAGATTCTACACGATATAAACATTCAATGCGCTGTGCGCATTTAAATGTTTATTTCGCATAGAATCTACTATACAGCCTCTATCTAATACTTAGTCTGGTTCTTGGCTCAATTGGTTGAAGTTGGTTGTAGAAAATCATTACCCGACGACAAATTTTAGGCAAGATTTGCAGACAACAATTTCAAGTGACTGAAATACTACATCTTATGTTCTTTTCGTAAAGAAAACATTGTGGGAAATGAAGAAATTGCTTGTCGCGAGCAATTTCTTCATTTTGCACAATGTTTCCCAAAGCATTTCGTCTTTGCAAATGCAAACATCGTATCTCGTTTTTGGAAAATTTCAAAGGGGAGGGAAAAAAGTGTAATGACTTTTCCCAAACTGAAATGTTTTACTTGAAATTTGGACATATTGTTCACAAATAATTTGTCATCGATACTGATCAGTAAAATATCTCTAAACCTGCAAGAATTGTCTGTAACTGGGCACACAAGTTTGTACTTTGAAAATCGCAAGAATCGACATACGAGGTTTTGCATTTACACCGACGATTTGCCATAAAGGGCACCAAAAAGTGTTTCTGTGTGATGTCAAAAGGACCCCTTTTCCAAATCTCTGCAAACCTATGTGGACAAAAATAGACACATGTCAGTTTAGAGCAAAATAACGATCAATTTTAGCTGCACTTGTCATGGTTGAAAATATGGATATATCATAACATACTGCCATTCTCTTGACAAAACACCAGATCATTCTTGAAATATGCAATGAACATCTTGTGAACTGTTACCAATTGATATATTTTAACAAAAGTTGACGTGCTTTTATGGAATTTTGTTAAAGAGGTTACTGATGGTAGTATTGGATAATAAGTATTATGGGATGTCGTTTATCTTTGTGAACTCTTGGATTATACATGTGTAAAAGAAGGAAAATTTCAAAGGTAAATAGAGGGGAAAAGTCTGAGGTAGGCCTAAGTATGTTACAAGTTTGAAAGCTGTCAATTTATTGAATTAAAGTAATAAACAATACAAAAATAAACAATAAATTGTATAAAAGTGAATGGATTCACATTGAATGACAAGTACAAAACTCCTTTTGACTTTAGGTACATTGTTCATGATTGTTGTACAACATGAGACAACTATAGTCCACATTTAGCATTATGTGCATAATTGCGCTATTTAAAAAAACGACAAACTCTTACAGGCTTTTGCAAAATAAGAAATGACTGGCCAATGAGTAACAAGTAGCAATAAATTACCAAACACTAATTAGTACTAATAATTAATACAAAAGGTCCCTCCCAGATTTCCGTACGTGCTTCTTTAGCAAATGATGTTTTAATAATTCGACTCTACATACTTGCATACATATATAAAGTTACATCTTCAAAGTTATTCTTATTATTATACTACCGTTGCCTCGAAGTGATACGAAGTTTTCGGTATCTAGAGAACTTCAAAATATGGAATCTTCCATCATAATTAAATGAAGGCCAATGTAAGGCTAAGTTGCAAAAATATGTCTTCTGAAAATTCGCCTCAGGTTTGAAGTCGGCGTGTGAATCATGAATATATTCATCATATTTTGACAGGTTGACATGGCATTAGGTGTTTATGGCCTTTTTACTTTGTGTACATTGACAAATTAATTAAACAGCTTAGTCTTGTTAATAACATCCCAAATATTGCAAGTCGTGTAGACATAATTTGTAGGAACAAAAACGATAGGTGTCTTGTACTGTCGTGATTTGTTGCATGCCCGTAAAAGCCCGGGGGTTAAAGTCCCAGAACGGGCCAGTGTCTGAGTATTGGTGGAGCTTAATACACCCAAATACACTTCCAATTTGTTACTAAAAATAGTAACACTTTTTGATGCCAGATCGAGGCTCTGACCCAAATGTGAGTAAAGCATCCAACGTGCAATGGAAATGAACGGAGGAAAGAAGAAGTTTAAGAGGCTTCACACTCCGTTTAGTGATGATTCCTCTGTGAATCTCGACGGGATATCATTGACTGACTTCCATTTATGGCCTTTATCGGCTTTTAAGTCATTTTTGACCCTCCAAAAAAGTAGTATCCTCGGATCTTTTGAGGTCCTAGCCGCAAGGTTAAACTCTCATATTCACGTAAACCCCCCTTCCCCAACAAAAAAATAGTACGAAACATGCCATTTTCAGTGTGAAGATGATTATGTCAGTACCGAAAGGTTTATGAAGAAAGATAATTCATTATGGTAGATCAATTTGATAATAAAAACATAGCTGTTTAAGCTCATTTCCCAAACGACAAATTATTTAGACTTTTTTAAGTTTGACAGCGGCTTAACCCTTTCCTAAACGGCACCTGATTCAATTTGGAAGCTCTTGCAGATAACAAAATGGGTATCATGAAAGTAGGTTTTTTGTGCAAGGGCGGATCTAGAGTGGGGGGGTCGGGATGTCCGCATCCCCCCCCCCCCCCCCCTGGAATCAGCCGAAAATTGAATGTTGACTATATAATTAAAGCGTCAATATAGGCCTAACGTTATATATAATTTGACACATTTAAGTCATCATTTGGGCGTGGAACCCCCCTCCCCCCCTCCCCCCGCACTGGCAATTGGTCTTGGACCCCCATGAAAAATATAGTAATACTCGTATAGCAACGAAAACCTTGAGGCAAAAGGAGAAAATGCTGATTAAAAGTATTTCATTATTTTGCCCCTTGAAATGATTTTTGAAACAATCTCTGTAAGACAGACAAAGACTGATCTAAAAGGGGGTCGGGGGTCCGGACCCCGCATTGAATATGTCGAAAATCGAATTTTGACTACACAGCGTTAGTATGGTATCTAACATTACAAAATTCACAAATTCAAAGCTATCTTATAGGCTAGACCCCACTCCCACCCCTTGAACAAAAAATCCTGGATCCGCCCTTGACAGTCAAAACATTAAAATTTCTTGCTTGGTAAAAGTTTAAAACATTTTTCTTTTCAATTGTTTTTTTAATTTAACGCCTCTCAACAATATTTCAGCAATAAGTTAATTTATAAAATTTGTCCATGCTCCGCGGCTGGGAATCCATCCTGTGACCTGTCCATTATTGGCTCTAATCTAGAGCACAAACACATGCAAAATATTACCACTCACACTTGGACAGTACTAAGGAGCTCACTTGCTCCTGCAAAATTCTTTTTATATGGTTTTCAAAAGCAGTAGCTCATCCTGAACTTGCATGGTGGTAATGGGCGATGGAGACAGGGTACGAATGATTACAAGCAAAAAAATCTCTTTTTTTCAATCAAAGTTGCAAAAATATTCCTGTAACTGAAAACTCTAATAATTAACGCAAATGACTGTATAAAATATTCTTAATACTTAGGCAGAATAAATGAAAAATGCTCGCGCGAAAATAACGACTCGCACAATGAATTATATAGTAAAAAGACCACGTGACCTTTTGTTTGCTCTCTTCATGCGCAGGTCACGGTTAAAAATTTGGAAGTGTATTTGGGTGTATTGGATTTTCCCTAAAGTTTCAGCAATTTCGGCCGACTTCTTTTTTTTTTTTTTTTTGGTGGGGGGGGGGGGGGGATTTTTCCCCTCCTAGCCCCCCGTTTTGTTTTAGAGTTACTTCTCGCACTTATTTTGTATTTTATCTATTTGTCGGCTAGAAGGATGTCATGTTCGTAAGTATAACTGAACCTTAGGCTATCACCCACCCTCCTAGACATCTTGTCAGCCTGCATATACATGTACACGGTGTATAATCACGTGATGCAACCATTTCAGAAAATCTTTGATAATTTTGTTAATACTGGACTGATTTGAATTCGGTTTGAAGCAGAGAAGGTGGACAGACGTCACGCATTAGATGTACGTGTTGGATTTTTGAAAAATCAAATGATAAAAACGTTATTGAAGATAAACCAAAATATTGGGTTTTCTTCGATAACTTTTTTATCAGTTGATTTTTCAAAAATCTACTACGTCTAGGTTATTCCTGATATTTTTCCGCCTTCTCTGCTTCAAACCGAATTCTAATTGGTCAAGTTCTGACAAAGTTATTGAAGATTATCGGAAATTCTAAGTCAAGTGATTATACACCGTGATGTAGTTAGTTTCTGACCAAATTCAATCCTCCCTGTTTGTTTTGATTAAACATAAAAATTGTCGATTGTCTTAGATTATCGTTTCAGTATGTCCCGAAGTGGTATTTATCAACCAATCTTGTTCTAAATTTACCTTTAAAATTAGAGGACAACCCATCTGATTGGACGAGACATGTCTCGTCCAATCAGATGACTTGCTATGTAATTTGGATTTAGAAAATAATTCTAGAATCGTTAGTGAATATGGCCCCAGGCTTGGTGTTTTTTCTTAGTTTTTCTTATTCTATGCCCTTTGGTGTTTATTTTTTCACTATTTAGACATAGTTAGTGTATGCTAGATATCGTCTATAGGCCTACCCTTATTATATGTCCTTGTGTCATCAGTCAGTTTGATTCCTTTAATCCTTTCCCAAACAAGACCTGGTTTTGACGTCCCTAACAGAACAGGCTTGGGAAAACGTTGAAACAGAAGAAGAAACTGCTGATAACCAGCAGTTTCTCTTTTGTCTCAATAGTTTCTATGTCATATTTAACACAAATCATGTCTATATCATCATCATATTTGTCGTCTGCAATAGCCATCAAATTGGATCTACCTCAAATTTTGTCGTTTGGGAAAGGGTTAACCGATTTGATTTTCTCTCTTAGAAGTTGTAATTGTAACTTTGAACTATGTTGATCCAGATTCTTGACATTTTGGTAACGATAAATATATTTGAGCCAGGATCTGGAAAAACGTCCCTTAAGGCTTTTGAGCCCAACATAGATCCAGATCAGCCTGTGCATACGCACAGTCTGATCAGGATCCACGTTGTTCTCTATTAGCTTCTTCGTGACCTGTAGTAACTTGAAGAGAGCAGAAGGGATGCATATTCGACTGCATTGGACAACAGGATGATCTTGAAACTCAATATTTGAAAACGCTTTAAAGTGACATTTCACGATTATTTTTACATAAATTTTACTTTTATTCTATCTGGAAGAGCATGTTTTCTTATGAAAATTCTGAAAATTTCAAACCAAAGTATTGAACCGTTTACGAGAAATATATATTTTTGTGCTAAAATTGAACAAATTGTTGTGGACAACAGTTCAGATTTATATAGAATTTGTCATTTCTGTCTCAACTTTGAAGACGTATTTTTCGCTTTTAGGTAACAACTTCAAAAAACTGATTGCGTCTCTACGCATTAAAATAAACAATCTTTGCATCAAGACATACTTTTAAAAAATGAAATAAATATGATATGTCAAATCCTAAAAAAGCACGAAAGCTTTTAAAACTTTTCAAAAAGGCATTTCAAGAAAATGGCAAACACAATTAATTTCGGTCTATGTAATAGCACTTCCGTTATATAGCTAACGATAATTGACCTGGCAGACCAGCTCTCTGCCACGTCATTTATAGAGACCTGTAGCAGTACTGCATGCTAAGCGCACTTGGAAAAAAGACTTCGTCTACACTAACAGCAGTCTAAGTACACGGGGGAACTCTTAAGAGCAAAAGTTGAAATGCTGAAACGCGTCTTGTAAGATGTTCGAAATTTGTTTAATTTTATGAGGGATATAGTTCAAAACCATATTTAAGACTAGATCTAATACTCGTTCTGCCTTAAGTTATTGAAAATAAATTCAAGGTTTCATTTGGTCTTTTAAACAATGAAGTTTGACGCATAACAAAGCACACATTTTTGCTTTAGAAATGAAAGCACATGAGCTGGGATATATAAAATCGGGCCATGTTGTTGATCTATGCTGATATAAAGAAGCTAATCCGGGTCAAGATGATGTTCGAGAGCACCGTAACGAAGGTTTCTTTCTAAAATGTCGTAAGTTGTAGTTACGACATTTCAACGTGACCTACATCGATAGACTTCACGCTTGCGTCAGGCCCTTAGGAACAAGGAGGCTAGGGGGCTAAGGCCCCCAAAGTTGACCAAATTTGCCGAATTGTCTTTATTTCACACTCAAAATTTAGGGAAAATCCAATTTAGCCCCCCCCCCAATATTCAGACACTGGGGCTTTAGCCAACCCAATATGAAATTGCTTCCTACGGGCCTGTGCGTAGGTTGTCCTGGAATCTTGTACAATGTTATTTGTCATGAAGCTCTTCCTTTACAATTAATGCTGTGTCCGAAAACGTCTGACTTAATGGTGACCTTAATCAACCCAAACAAGGCCAACTAAGGTACAGAAACCATTTTATGTCACCTGTTTCACGTCAATAAAACTGATGACCAGTCTATTAAGTGTACTGTTCTAAGCAATAAATCTCGTTCTTTGCTAACCTGGGCATAAAATGACGAGTATACAATAAGTTTTCTTTGTAAAAGTCAACGACGCTGGCATAAGTGTTAATAATACTATGTTAACAGCGTCACGATAGCTTATTCTTTTCCAAAACGTCTTTGACCAGTCAATGTTTATCCAATTTTTACCATGTAACGAAGGAGTTCTTTGGGTTTCTTCGGGGGGGGGGGGTGTTAAGTTGTTGTCGAATTACCGGTATGACAAATACAGTATGTATATTTTTTATGATGTGGATTTTATATAACATAACTGTGTACTATCATAATCATGGTCTACATGTATATGTTACAGCCAATCTGTGAAATCAGCCATTTCATGAAATGGCTGAAATTTTTAGCCATTTCATGAAATGACTGATTCACTCAGCCATTTCATGAAATGGCTAAAATTTTCAGCCATTTCATGAAATGGCTGAAAATATCATGTTTATATTACACAGATTGGCTGGTGCAATTTCAGCCAATCTGTGTAATGATTGTGTTGATGCATATTTGCTTTTTTTTTGCTACTATGTAATTATTGTTTTTGTTTTATAATCTTTATTTCAACATTAATGTTTTACACAGAATGATTAGTTTTAGTTCAGCCAATCTGTGTAAATAATGAGTTTGCTTTATATTTGCATCAATTTTCAAGTATAATTAATTTTCATGAAAGAAAAGATAATTTGAACACTAAAGTTTTCAACAAATTTGCTGATTAATTTCATTCAATCTGTGAAATGATGATTTTGCTCCAATTCGCCGCTAAAATTAATTTTATCGAAATAGTCCTTCCTAATATTAACATTTAAATTTTACACAGAATGGCTGATTTTATTTCCGCCAATTTGTGAAATAATGATTGTTGCCTTAATTTTGCTTCAATTTGCAACTATGATTGATTATTCTGTATCAAAATAAGCATAATGATAATATTTTACCTCATATATTCAGCTGGACACTATACTTGAATCTTATCAAACTAGGGATAACTTGAACATTAAAGTTGTGCACAGAATGACTGACTTTCTTTCAGCCAATCTGTGAAATGATGATTTTATTTCACATTTTGCTTTAATTTGCAAATACATGAACAATTAACTTTTTTTATCAACATAGTGATAATTTTAACGTTAACCCTTACCCAAACAACACCTTATTTTTGACGAACCTAACAGAAAAGACCTGTTATGATCAGTATCTTCTCCCTTTGCCTATTTTTTCTATGCTATATAGTACAGACTTCCTATCTTTATTAACAACCATTTTGTAATCTGTAGCAGCTTTTGAATGTGACAACCCTAAAACTTTGTGGTTTGGGAAAAGCTTACAGTGTTATTCAGAATCAGTAACTGTTGATTTAATTTCAGAAAATCTGTGTTATAATAATTTTGTTTCAATTCCCTGCTAAAATTTATTTATACCAGATTTATATCGACTGGTTTTATGTCAGTCAAATTGTGAAAAAAAGATTGTGCTTCACATATTTTCCAATTTTCATCCGTAATTGATGTTTTGTTATCAAAATAAGCCTGATGATGAGCATAAAGGTGTTTATTTCAGCCAATCTATGAAATAATGATTTTGGTTCAATTCGACACAATAGGCTAAACGAATGTTATCAAAATAGTGATGATTTGGACATCAAAGTTTTACACGGAATTAATGTTCTTTTTTCAGCCAATCTGTGATATAATATTATTCCATATTTATCAATATTCAAATATAATTGACTTTCTTTAAAACAAAAAATGAAATTTTTAACATCATTAGGGTGTCACACAGAATGACTGACTAAGATTCAACCAATCTGTTTAATAATGATTTTGCTTCAAATTCATTCCATTTTCTTTAAAAAAAATCAATAGTTTAATTGAAAACATGTAATTAAATGTTCAAATGTTCTAAGAAAAATTGTAGTAAAGAACATTATAGCTTACATTTAAAAACGTAAAGCTTGCAAAAGCATTGTAGTTTAACTAATCTTGAAATAACTTTCAAACCCTGTTATTTTATTCACATTTACCTATTTCAGCCATTTCATGAAATGGCTGGAGCAATATTTCAGCCATTTCATGAAATGGCTAAGAATTTTAGCCATTTCATGAAATGGCTGAGTGAATCAGTCATTTCATGAAATGGCTAAAATTTCCAGCCATTTCACGAAATGGCTGATTTCACAGATTGGCTGTAACATATATATATATTGCCATTTTATCTATTCAGGATGAAGCTTAAAGAGTTTTACCAGTTTGTGGAGACCAAGATCGGCTCGGGATTCGCCGCGTATGGCCGATTCGCGTCTCGTCATGCCTGGAAGATTATGGCTTTGACCATTATTGTGAACGCCGGACTAGCCGTCGGCATGTTGAAACTGCAGTCGGATATTGACGCACAAAATGTCTACCTACCCCAAGGTAAGAACTGAAAAAAGAGAGGAGAACAGCAGCAGCTATAAAAAAACAGCAGCAACAACAAAAACAAAAATATTGATAAACAAATGTTGGAAAAAGAAAAGATAAAATAAGCCGGGATCTGGAAATTGGACTTTATGACATTTGGAAACAGCGTGGGTCTAGATCAGACTGTGCATACGTCCAGTCTGATCAAGATCTGTGTTGTTCTGTTATAACATTGTTTACGATAATAACTCGATTTGTGAAACTTCACTGATGTAACTTAATAACGATTATAGCACATGCGCTTGGTATTATAACCCGACTTTATCAAATCCACTGTGTCTGGCAAATCTAGACAGAATAATGCCCATTGTTTCTTGCAGCATTTTCTACTATTCAACACTTGATATTCGAACAGGTTGGCCTGTGAAATCTCTTGTTTATTAAATGGAGTCTATTTTTTATTATGAGTGACATGTTACGGTTGATAAAGTAAAGGCGAAGAAAAAAGTCATCCTGGTTTATCAACAAATTGCTACAAATCAATAGTTACCTGCGTTTTATGTTTTCTCTTTTTTCCGTATCCATGGTAATGTTTACGTAGCCTGCCTCTATATTTGCTTGATTAAACATTTCCCAAATGACAAAATGTTTTACTGTTCCCATTTGAAAGCTGCTGCAGATAGCAACATGAATTGACGATGAATACCTATAGGTTATGTATACAATATAGCATAGAATATATTTTGGTAAAAGGAGAAAATACTGGTTAGCAGCGTTCTCTTCTTTTGCCCCGATGTTTTCTCTGGTCTTATCTTTTAAGGATGACAATAGCATGTCTTGCTTTGGAAACTGCTAACGAATGAACGTTAAAGTGACATTTCACAACTATTTCACAATAAATTTTAATTTTATTCTATCTGAAAGAGCATCTTTTCTTATGACAACTCTGAAAATTTCGAGTCAAAACCGTTTACGAGAAATAAATATTTTTGTGTTAAGATTAAACAAGTTGTTGTGGACAACAGTTCAGATTTATATAGAATTTGTCATTTTTGTCTCAACTTTAAAGGCATATTTTTCGCTTATAAATAAAAACTTCAAAAAATTGATGGCATTTCTACGCATTAGAAAAAACAATCTTTGCATCAAGACATACTTGTAAAAATGAAATAAATGTGAAATGTCACTTTAAAGCTCTATACAGGTACTCATGTGTAAATATTATCCTTTCGAAGACATTTTGGCTTACCCCTTTCCCAATCAAGACATGGTTTAAGGTCCCTAACAAATAGGGTTTCATTGAGGTTAAATATGAAAATGTCGATATTCAACATTTTCTTCTTTTGTCTCAATATTTATTCACGTTTTGTCGTCTGCAACAGCTTTCAAATTGAAACGATGCAAACTTTTGCCGTTTTTTGTTAACGGATAAAGGAAATTGTTGTCAAAGCATACCTGCGAAAGGATGTGAAAACCAGACCTGTTTTGTGAAAAGTTGATCAAATCTGATTTACAGGAACTCAAGCACGTAAAGATCAAGATCGGCTACAGAGTGTGTTCCCAGATCTGAGTGGCTCAAACTTCCAGAAGCGACAGATGGCAACACAAGGAGCATTTGCTTCTGTTCTTATACGATCCAAGACCGGTAATCTACTCAACAGAACAGTGCTGCAAGAGTTGTCCTCCTTGAATGACGATATACAGGCTATCACTGCAACAAACGATGATGGGTCAGCAATCGTGGTAAATATAATATTTTCTTTGTTAAGGTAAGGCCTGGGTAATCAGTTATGGAACGAAATCTGTACGGTGGGAATCGACGATTTCAAACGATTTTAAGACGACTTTTAAGGGAAGTAATTTTCATTGCTCTCAATTTTTGAATTTTTGACTTTCGTTTTGTTTTTTGCCGACTCTCCATACAATTTAGAAACATTTTTACAAAAAAATATTTAAAATATTCCCCGGAAATCTGAGTTCCCTCAATTATTTCCGTTGTTACGAAAACAGGCGATATTGCATCTAACGGTACTTTAAAAATGCTCGGACTTACGGACGTCACGGAAATAGTCGTAAAATAACGATTATACCGGAAGTGCATTACCCAGGCCTTACCTTAAGGTAGAATACCCATAATGTGGGCGATTTGAGATTCATGAAACATCAGGGTTTTTTTTCGAGCTGCGTCGTTATGTATCCGAGTCTAATCGGGCGTGGTCGTAAACATTCGACGGTGGAAATGTTCTACACTGCACTGCCGAATGTTTTCGACCGAGCCGAATGATTCCGACGTCGCGCGAATCTCATTAGGGGAAGACTTAAATTAAACCTCTCTCAACGATGGAATATTAGGCTATCTCTATTTCAAAGCTGTAGCAGACGACAAAATGGGTGTTTGTAAATAAATTATGCAATGTGTATTTTGAAAATGTTAGTTTTACAAGGTACAACCACAAAACAATAAAAGATGCTTAAGAGTAAAGTATAATCATCTATTAAAACTTAACAAAGACAAACATTAGATTATGGTACCCTATGTACATTCTTTTTCAAAACATTTATAAAAAAGAATACATTTCTTCCTTTTCAGTTTTCCAGTATATGTGCTAAAGTACAAGGACGTTGTGCCGTACAAGGAGACCTATTCTGGTCGACGGAGTTTTTAGCTGCCGTTGACGGAAACAACGTTACGTACCCGTTGTTTACGTACTCCTCCGGTACTCTGAACTACGCAGGGGACTTGGGAGGTAAGCCAACCCTTTCCCAAACAAGACCAGGCCCCGGTTTCTCGAAAAAACTTAGGTCCGTTCTCATGCTCAAATCTGAGCACCGTGCTCAAATCGCACGATATCCACGTGAACTTCAATCGAATACCCTTCAACGTTGAAGAGTATTCCTTTGAAGTTGAGCATGTTCTCATGAGTCTGTACTTAAGTTTTTTCGAGAAACTGGGGCCTGGTTTTGACGTCCCTAATATAAAAGACTTGGGAAAACATTGAAACAAAAGAAGAAACTGCTGATAACCAGCAGTTTCTCCTTTTGTCTCAATATTTTCTGTGCCATATTTTACACAAGACCTATATCAAATAACACCCATTTTGTCATTTGTGGCAGTTTTTTAAGTGGATCACGCTAAAATTTCGTCGTTTTGGAGGTAAGTCAACCCATTACCATACTGCAAAATTTTAAACTGGTTTAACCCTTTCCCAAATGACAAACAGGATGGTCCAATTTGAAAGTTGCTGCAGACGACAAAATTGACATTGAAAAAGAAAGGATTTTTGCACAATATAGCTAAGAAAATATTGAGACAAAAGGAGAAACTGTTGGTCATCAGCAGTTTATTCTTTTGTTTCAATGTTTTCTCAAGCCTTTCCTATTAGGGACGTCAAAACCAGGTCTTGTTTGGGAAAGGGTTAAATTCAAAGATGATGCAGACGGTATTTTCAAGTGAATGTATTTTTATTTGTCTTTTAGGGTAGAAAGCATTGAGGAAAATTAATATATTTGAATTGTACATGCATACACTTGACTTAAAAAATGCCAAATATCAAATATCCTTGTATACCTCACGATAAATGACCCGGCAGAGCAGCCCATGCTAATCGAATCGGATGCTCTGCCAGTTCAATTATCGTGAGATATAACTATAAAAAAATCTTGGGTAGTGAATCACTAACATTTCTATACAGATAATCTACATGTAAATCTGAATAACATAACAATCCATCTGATTGGACGAAACGTATGTCTTAGCCAATCGGATTGAGTGTTGTGTCATTTTAAGGATATACTTGGAATAAGACTGGTTGGTAAATTCCACTCTTGATATTTCAGCGTGACTTTGACAAAACGAGTATCAACGCTGTCTCGAACAGTAAAAGATGTACAACTGATCGAATAGAAAAGCTCCTGCAAATGACAAATCTAATTTTGATAAAGATGAAATTGGCATTAAATGTAGCACAGAACATCTTGAGGCAAATATGAAAATGATGGTTATCAAGTTTCTATGAAAGGGTCTTAACCCATTACCACGCAGTGACTCTTTTTGACTCCCCAAGAGATAAAGTCTTTGGAAAACATCGTGGAAAATGAAGAAATTGCTTGTGACAAGCAATTTCTTCATTTCCCACAATGTTGTCCACCCAAAAAGACCTAAAAATTAAAAAGATTCCATTCACTTGAAATTGTCGTCTGCAGGAGCTTTCAATTTGGACCGCCCTAAAATTTTGTCGTTTGGTAACGGATTAATTATGCACCACTTGTCTACAGCATTGACTTCGTTGATAATACGGGCCTCCCGTCTGTTTCGAAAAAGAATTACAGTCGACACTCGTTATGTCGACATCGGATAAGTCGAATTTTCGCTTCAGTCGAAGTTCAAATCTGGTCCCGTCCTCATCAATGGACATAATTTTTTCAAACAAAATAATTTCAAACTGAATTTTGCTATTGAAATATAGTAGGAAAAGGATAGAAATTGCTCGAAACGAGCAATTTCTTTCCTTTTCCTACTATATATCAATAATAATCGCACTTGAGCAGTTTCCAAAACGGTCAAATATCAAGTTTATTGAAGCCGAACAAAATCGGATGAGTCGAACTCTGGATATGTCGAGGTATTTTGCCAGCCCCTCCGACTTCGACACAACGAGAGTCGACTGTAAGCTGTATCTGTAATATTTTTCAGGTGATGTAAGAAGCAACACGACCCATCTTCAAGGTACACAACTAGTGCGCATAGAGTACAGATTTAGAACAGATATAGACTATGAAGATGCGGCTCAAAACTGGGTAAATAATGCTTTCATAATTCATTATCTCGAACACTGATTATCTAAAACACCACTTAATTTGGAAAATTGTTTACATTGTTGAATTCGAACTATAGTTTATATGTAGATGATAAGCCTGCACAACTAGTACGTATAAAATGCAGATTTAGAACTGATACATGTATGCTAAAATCTGTGTAAATTTACATTATACTTATTATCTAGAACATTGGTTAATTCGAACGACAGGTGGTTTGACCAAGAGTTGACTCAAATTACCGTTTATGTCTACACGACATAGAACTAGTACGTATAGAATGCAAATTTATTATACAGAACTGACATCGATGCTGAAAACACCGTAGGAAGTGGTTGTTCATTAGTGAATTTAGTCACTTCATTATCTCGAGCATCGGTTTGCTCGAACTGTAGTTAACTGGAAATTAGGAACAGAAGTCGATTATGAAGATTCAAATTCATTGTCTTGAACGTCGGTTATGTTGTGATTCTTTCTCTCGAAATCGGGATATCTCAAACCATTTTAATCATCGGTGATTTCAAAAGCCGTAAGGGTTCCTTTTTCCAGAAATCAACTTATATGTGACCCGTCACGCTAAAAGGGGCATAATCCGAACTCAAAAAATCCAAATTTTCACAAACTTGTCAGACCCAGCATAATTAGAAAATTACATAAAAGTGACACTTCTTATAAGGTCGCTTTTAGTGTGACGCATGGGCGGATCTAGGGGGGGGGGGGGTCCGGACCCCTCTGGCATTTACCGAAAATTAAATTTTGACTATATGAATTTATTGTGTCACATTACGTATTTATTACATTTTAACTTAGACACACCCCGCCCCCTGGAAAAAAATCCTGGATCCGCCCTTGTGACGGGTCACATATTCAAATTTTTGTAACATTTTCCTTTCTCATTTCAGTGTGACAAATTTATAGACTTTATGAAGAATTATGACGCGACGTATTTCGAGGTGACCTACGCCCACTTCCGATCGCTAGACGAGGAACTAGACAAGAACGTAGCCGGAGACATAGCCTTGTTTTCTATCACCATTACACTGATGTTGACATACTCCTGCTTTGCTACATACTCGTCAAGGTAAAGATAGTTGTGTACATGTTTCCACTAGACACCCAGTATTAAGTGGCTCAAAAGCCATCAATTCTGATGAAAAGTGTAATGTAGTATAGAGTACACAGGTTTTGGGAAGTAGCACTAAAGGAAGAGACTGTAGAGATAAACAGAGCTACTTTCCAATGCTTGTACTTTGAAAGTTCTATCATGATAATGATTAAATGTAAGAAAATATACGCCATTCAAAGCTAACGAACTAACCCTGTTTTCTATTACAATTACGCAATTGTTCTACGATTTTTCTGTATTTCTACATTCATGGCATATAGGCGTATTTTTACATTTTCACTTTTGTCCTAGAACATGATCATTACCTTTTGTTTTAATTCAAGACTTGTCATGCTAGATATTTACGAAACTGTGTGATTTAAAGAGAATATTGTTGGACCGCACGTATGCCAATGCCATTAAACTATTCCGGGATAGGCTTTGAAGGACAATAACTGCACTAATTTCGTCATAATGCGTTATATAACATATCAATACCGCCCATGCTAGGTACATAAAATTGATGTATAAATTCCATATATTCTACACTCATTTTGCTACCTAAAATACCAATTCTTCCACCCGCCCCATATCTACATATTTTCAGACTATTTGACATGGTTGGACAGCGTGTTATGCTCGGGTTTGGCGGTCTATTGGCATCAGGTCTGGCGATCGCTGCGTCATTCGGCTTCTGTGCTGCTATTGGCGTCAACTTCGTTAGCATCGTTGGAGTTGTTCCGTTTCTTGTTGCGGGTAGGTAACGTTCACTGTAATTCATCACTTGTTCTGAATTTTGTCGTCGACAGCACTTGTAAAATTTAAACGGTCTAAATGTTCGCCCGAGCTTGAAAGGGTTAAATTCAAATCCAGACAACCAGATTCATTGGTGTTACGAAACTATTATCTAGCGAACGACTTGGATTTTGATTAGATTGTATGTATGTACGCAAGAGCCTTAATCTGGATTCATTTTGAGGCAAAATGAGTTTTTACTTAAATTTAAGATGGATAGAAGTTTCACATTTGTGCACTTTTTTTCTCCGCAGGCATCGGTATAGACGACATGTTTATTTTACTATCTGGGCTGTCGGGGGCACAAAAACAACTGACAATCGAAGGCAAGATCGGTGAGACCATGCGGGCATCTGGCGTCGGGATAACCATCACATCACTGACGGATTTCATCGCGTTTATGGCCGGAGCCGGGTCCGCATTCGTAGCTGTTAAGAATTTCTGCATTTATACAGGTATGCGATTTTGTAATTTTTCATTTTTTTTCGATATTGTTTGAGTATTCATTTATTCGAATACCCGTTTATTTTTAAAACTATTACACTCGAAGTGTACGCACTCGAATTTCTTAAATTCGAACGTTAAGATGTAGTGAAGCATTGTGACGTAATAAAATTCATTTAATAGTTATTTTCAAATTAAATGATAAACTCATTTGTTGGCTTCATTATAATTTGTCTTCTTGATCAGCTTTCAATTTCGAGCAGCCCTATATTTTGCCTTGCGAAAGCACTAAAATGTTCATGTATTTTTGTCTCTCATTTCAGGCGTCGCTGTTGTGTTCTGCTACATCAATAACATCACGTTATTCTGCGCCTGTATGACGATTCACGAACGACGCGTGGAGCAAAACCGTCACTTCTTCACGTGCAGGCGGATCAAAACAAAGGCGGAGCTACGATCAGAGGGCAAGTCTAAACAGTATGTAGTCTGGTGCGGGGGAAGACCGCCCACTTCACGTGCGGAGGCGGAGTCGCTGCTAGATAAACTTCCAAGATGGCTGATCCCTAAACTCGTCCTGAAATTTCCCATCAAAATTGGTATCTTGTTTCTATTCGCGGGGTACTTAGCGGCTGCGATCTATGGATGTATAAATTTGAGACAAGGATTAAAGTTTCAAGAACTCGTCTCTGATGATTCCTACTTCTATAAATATTCCGACTGGCAGGAATGGTATTTCTCTCGGCAGACGGTGGTGTCTTACAATATCGACCAAACATACAAATACTCAGACGCGACTACGCAGTCCAACATCGAGGATTTCCTGGCGTACGTAAAGGCGGATAGTTACTTCGACGCCTCGTTTGAGGTATTCTGGCTATCAACATACAAAAGTACGACTTATTACGATGCTTCAAGCGAGGCAAACTTTATCGCTGGATTACAGACGTTTTTAAGCCAGACTGAGTTTTCCATGTTTGAAAATGACGTCAGGATAGATACGGCGAACAATCTAATTACAGCGTCCAGAATGTACGTAAAATCTCGAACAATGAAAGATAGTCAGGAGGAGGGAAAACTGATGCTGAAATCTCGCGAGTTAGCAGACAACGCTCCATTTGATTGTTACGCATTCAGTCCGGCTTACATCGCATATGAACAGTATGTGGCTATATTAGGACAGACGTTAATGTCCGTTGGTATAGCCCTGGCTGCGGTATTTGTGATCACGTGCATCTTTATGCCCCACCCACTTCTCGTATTGTTATGTACCGTGGCCGTTACCATGATCATGGTTGGCGTGTTTGGGTTCATCTACTATATCGACGTGGCCCTCAGTAGTATCACCATGATACATATGATCATGAGTATCGGCTTCTCTATCGACTTCACTGCGCATGTCTGTCACGGATTCATGATCTCGGACGGCGAGTCACGTGCCCGTCGCGTGGAGCAGGCCATAGAGAAAACCGGAGCTCCAATATTCCACGGTGCAGTCTCGTCGATTGTCGGAGTAGTCGTTCTTGTTGCCGCCAAATCTTACATCTTCAGAACTTTCGCCGCTGTCATGAGCTTTGTCCTCGTTTTCGGAATCGCGCATGCACTGTTATTACTTCCGGTTATTCTTTCATGGATTGGACCTGGACGGATGAATACCGTTTCGGACAATGAAAATAAAGACAATCGTAATTCAACGCCTGTTGAAAACATGGACAACAAATCAAAAAGTCACGAAAATGGCGGATTTCATTCAATGAACGGTGACGTTAGCCAATCAAATGGCGACCTGAATGAAAAACATGGGTTGCCTGACACTAAGTTTGAATCAAATGCAACGACTTTTAAATTAGAACCCAATGGTAAAGTCGGTGAATATAATTGGGCAGAGAAAATGTAGTCTAAAATAAGCTACACATAATTTATGTATATGCCTATCGGTGGCTAGGGTCGAAAAAGCCGTTGCTGCAGCTTGAAAAAGCTGTAGTTACGGCGATTCCGAAGGAAGATGACGTGAAAATATGAAAAAAATGGTGCGGTTTGGTGGCATCTAGGTTTCTGCTTTCACAATTTTGAAATCACACTTAAAATGAATATGCTGAAGCCGATGCTAGGCTTTTACATAGGTACGCGCCTTCAACTTGCCACATTAACCTTGCTAAAATCCTAGGTCCTACTTTTGGGGAAAAAGAACAAAATGCAGAATACCAGCATTTTCTTCTTTTCGCTTTATGGTTTACATGCTATTAGATACAATTTCTTCAATGACTGTCTATTAATGTCAAATCTTTTGAAAAGGGAAACATGGTTTCTAGTCAGATTGCTCGGTATAGGGTGGGAGCGTTACAAGAAACTTATTTGTTATCCAAATTTGAAAGATCTACTACTTCCAGAGAATCCTTACATTATCACGGTGTATAATCACGTGACTTAGAATTTCCGATAATCTTCAATAACTTTGTCAATACTTGACAAATTTGAATTCGGCTTGAAGCAGAGAATGTGTGAAAATGTCAGGAATAACATGGATATGGTAGATTTTTAAAAAATCACCTGATAAAAAAGTTATTGAAGATAAACCAAAATTTTGGTTTATCTTCAATAACTTTTTTATCTGTTGATTTTTCAAAAATCAACCACGTCCATCTAATGCGTGACGTCTGTCCAGATTCTCTGCTTCAAACCGAATTCAAATCGATCCCGTATTAACACAGTTATTGAAGATATTCGGTAATTATTGCATCACGTGATTATCCACCGTGATTATATTGATCACATTCTCTGCTCAAAACCGATTTCAAATTCGTCAAGTATATACTTAACTGAGTTATTGAATTTTTTCCGTAATTGTTGTGTCAAGTGATTACTTGCCGTGATATAGACGGTTGGATTCGCTCCAGAACTACTATGAACGGCCGCTGTGTAAGATCATGTTATAGCTCACAATGAATGACCTGACATGGCATTCCTAGCTATTAGCTAGGGCTGCCCTGTCAGGTCATTTATCTAAAGTTACACGAATATTCGCACTTATTGCATTGATATTTTATTTTTGATAAAAAAGATGATTATCCCAGTGCCTATACAAGCAGAGGTGCTCTTGTTTAAAGAGAGTTAATCTTTTTTTATGAATTTCTGTTGCAAATGGTCTGAAAACAAGTGGTAATTTATTGTTTTGCTATTGTACATGTATAATTATATTAATGTTTTGTATATCAACATCATTTAAGTTTTGTATTAAAATGTGAAATACAACCAGTTCTTTTTTTATTACCTTATCTTTTAAATTGACTCTGTCCCCATGCTGTTATGGTACCTGAAATATCTAGAATGGGTTTCCTTAACCCATAACCAGATGGCAAGATTTTAGGCTTGTTAAAATTGAAAGATGATGCAGAAGACAATTTCAAGTTAATTAAATTTTACATATTTCTGTCTAAAAGTGTAGAAAACATTGTGGAAAATGAAGAAATTGCTTGTCACAAGCAATTTCGTCATTTTCCACAATGTTTTCCGAAGCCGCAATCTTGTGGAGAGTCAAAAAGAGTCATTGTGTGTGAATGGAATAATGAAAGGTCAAACGTAAGGTGTATCACGAGTGCCACATATATTCCTCTTGAATCGTTTGAATACCCTTCCTTCATATACATAGCGTTGTTTGTTGTACCATGTACTAGCCCTTTCATCTTTAGGTTTCCACTTCTTGGAGGGAAAGGTCAACTCGTATAATCTCTGAAAAATAAAAGAATTGAAAGATTAATCTTTTCTCATACAAATCCAGGATTTTGATGGCCTTAATAGACGAAACTTGGGAAAACATTGAGGCAATAGCGGAAAATGCTGATGTCATTTTCTTCTTTTGTTTCAATATTTTCTGTGTTCTTATAACAAGATATATACACATTATTCATTTCATTTATTTGTCATTTGCTTTCACATTGGACCAGTCTGACATTACATTACCGGTAAAGTGTGCCAGATAATGTCGAATTACCCTTTTTCCAAATAAAATGCAACACTGCGTTTAACTATGTAGGATATAAATTGACAATATTAAACTTTGTAATCAGATCGACAATACCTTTACCTTTAATGAGCCAAGATCTAGAAAATGGCAGACTAACGCGATTCATTATAGCCCTTTCTTGAGTGTATTCTGGTCATGATCTATCATGCTTCTTACAAACGGTGTATAATCACGTGACTCAGAATTTCAGGTAATCGTCAATATCTTTTTTAATACATGACCAATCTTAATTCGGTTTTAAGCAGAGAAGGTGGGAAAATGCCAGGAATAAGCTGGACGTGTTGGATTTTTGAAAAATCAACTGATAAAAAAGTTATTTAAGATGAACCATTATTTTGGTTTATCTTCAATTACTTTTTTCTCGGTTGATTTTACAAAAATCAACCACGTCCATCTAATGTGTGACGTCTGTGTACATTCTCTGCTTCAAGCCGAATTAAAATCGGGCCCAGTATTTACAAAATTATTGAATATTTTCTGAAAATATTGTATCACGTGATTAACCATCGTGTTACAGCAGTATCAAATTATATTAGGGGCATTTACCAGATGTCGGTTTTAGCGTTGTTTAGTAAGATTACCTCAAGAAGTGGCATTTTAGACCCTTATCAGACCCCGGCTATAATGTAGTTTAGTAGGATTACCTTCATAAATGGCCCCTTGGCTCTAACGACTTGGTATACGTTAACACCGATCATGACCAGTAAAGGTAGAAGACCTATTATAATGCCAAGAGCAATGGCGTACCGCTTGTAAGGCGTCCCGTCAGGATATGTGACCGCTTTATGTCCTATTAGAGCAGCCAGAAACGTGACCTTTAAGAAAACAAGGGAAACTTGGACACTTAATAAATGACCCCATGATCCAAACGACATGTATGGGTTAAAACCGATCACAGCCAGTAAAAATCCTTTACTATACCAATAGCAATGGCGTAGAATTTATTAGGCGTCCCGTCAGGACATGTGACTACCTTGTGTCCTATTAGAGCTGCTAGAAACGTGACCTATAAGAAAACAAGGGAAACTTGGACACTTCATAAATGACCCCATGATCCAAATGACATGTATGGGTTAAAACCGATCACAGCCAGTAAAAATCCTTTACTATACCAATAGCAATGGCATAGAATTTATTAGGCGTCCAGTCAGGACATGTGACTACCTTGTGTCCTATTAGAGCTGCTAGAAACGTGACCTATAAGGAAACAAGAGAAACTTGGACACTTCATGAATGGCCCCTTGCTCTAATGACATGATATGCTTTAAAACCGATCACAGCCAGTAAAAATCCTTTACTATACCAATAGCAATGGTGTAGAATTTATTAGGCGTCCCGTCAGGATATGTGACTACCTTGTGTCCTATTAGAGCTGCTAGAAACGTGACCTATAAGAAAACAAGAGAAACTTGGACACTTCATAAATGGCCCCTTGCTCTACTGACATGATATGCTTTAAAACCGATCACAGCCAGTAAAAATCCTTTACTATACCAATAGCAATGGCGTAGAATTTATTAGGCGTCCCGTCAGGACATGTGACTACCTTGTGTCCTATTAGAGCTGCTAGAAACGTGACCTATAAGGAAACAAGAGAAACTTGGACACTTCATGAATGGCCCCTTGCTCTAATGACATGATATGCTTTAAAACCGATCACAGCCAGTAAAAATCCTTTACTATACCAATAGCAATGGTGTAGAATTTATTAGGCGTCCCGTCAGGATATGTGACTACCTTGTGTCCTATTAGAGCTGCTAGAAACGTGACCTATAAGAAAACAAGAGAAACTTGGACACTCCATAAATGGCCCCTTGCTCTAATGACATGATATGCTTTAAAACCGATCACAACCAGCAAAATCCTTTACTATACCAATAGCAATGGCGTAGAATTTATTAGGCGTCCCGTCAGGATATGTGACTACCTTGTGTCCGATAACGTGACCTGTAAGAGAACAAGAGAAAACTTGGACTCTTCATAAATGGTCCCTTAGCCCTAACGACTTGATATGCGTTTACACTGATCACAGCCAGTGCAGGTAGAATACTTATTATAATGCTCAGAGCAATGTCGTACGGTTTGTAAGGCGACCCATCAGGACATGTGACTGCTTTATGTCCTGTAATAGCTGCTAGAAACGTGACCTGTAAGAGAACAATAAAGAACTTGGACACTTCATAAATGACTCCTTGGCTCTAAAGACTATCAAATTAAGTACAGCACATTACAAGACATACACTCACCCGAACTTCTGAACGGCCACTTTTATTTTTTGAATAAATAATTCATATCAATTTACTTGAATTGCGTGTTTGCTTTTTGTAATTAACGAAGTTATGGGCTATCTTTT